>UFQX01000537.1:264632-299977 GCA_900497675.1 Arapaima gigas | reverse complement strand
CCCCCCCCCCCCCCCAGGAAACTCCATACAATGTTAAAGTAAGTTTGCAGAAGCACTGCACAATGTTCACAGTGATGTGTAAATCAAAAGCATCTGACAAACTAGTCTAATGTAAGTTCATCAGCTAGCCAAAGATTTTATCAGTTTACATTTATTTATGACACTTTCCTCCAATGAATGTACATTACACTCCTTACAACAGTTAGCCCAGTTAAACATCTAGGTAATTTCTAGTCTATCAACTTACATGAAGAACCTTGATCAAGGAGGTGGGCAATTTAAAACTGGGTTCTTTGAGTCTAATGGGAGTGGCACTAACTACGATACCACCGGCTGAAAACAGCTCTGTGGTTTACTGAATGCTTCTGTCAAACATACTACAGTTGCAGCCAGGAACACAGTCTCCTTCACCTCTGATTGTCATAGTTTCTGTATTTGTCACTTATGTCCCAGGATGTGTTTGCCAGCTCTCTGTGGCTGTCTTAGTGCAGCTATATTATACAGCACAAGGAACAGCTTGGGGAGGTATCGCACCATGACCGATGCTATGTCCTCTGGGTTGTCTCCATCCAAGTCGAACTTGAACGTTACCATCTTGTTGTTGTGTGTCTGCAGCTGGCACTCCACCACACGGTCCACCTTGTCAGACAACTGGGCACACAGAGCACAGGGGGACATGAGGCTATTTTGCTCTCAGCTGGTTGAGAAACAGCATGAAATCAGAGCCAGGGAGAAGTTCCAATGTTTTGGACTATTTGCTCCCCATTTGGAAGGATTTATCTACGGATTTCCTAAAGGACCACTAATATCCTCTGAAGTGAAAAGTCGATACAGCCCCTCGCATAACAGCTGAAAAGTAGACATTTCTGTCTGGAGAGATAACTGAGATTTACCAAGGCTCAGTCTGTGCACGTGTGTGTGTCCATGCGTAGACACATGCATCCATTTTCTTACTCCTTTAGGGGACATTTTTTGAAACATCAAAAAAATGGAATAGAGTCTCCATAAAGATAGTAAACCCCTAAAAACAGACATTGTAGGAATGGTCCTAAAATTGGACATTTTTTTTAAAGGTCAGATAGCTCTTAAAAGAAATCAGAAATGCAACAATTTATACAGTTTAATGTTTTAATTTTTCACTGGGGTGCAGCTAAGGATCTTTCTTAACTTCAAAGTGATATGAATGAAAAACTGTGGCAAAGATAGGAAACCAAAAGTGTGTGTGCAGCTGTACATTCTGGCCTCAGCCAGACTCATTGACAGCAAAGTTAATAGAGCAGATAAGATGACCCTGCTGCAGAGGGCAAGGAGGTGAAGGAGAACCAGTAGAAGCAACATGGCAAAATAAGAGGAACACACTGAGATGTACTGTATAGGAGTGCAGTAGATGAGACGAGGCAACATCGCTAGATCTGCAGATACTATGTGAGTGCTCAGTTAGGATTCATGTTTCCTGATGCCCTACCCCCGTGATGCGCAGACGAGAACGGGTTCTCCTTCTGAACAGCTTGCTGGTGGTCCGCCGGACAGGTGGCTTGTTGTTCCTCTCCGACAGGCCCTCACAGCCGTCGCTCAGCCCAGATGTAACATCCGAAGCATAGCTGGTACATTTCAAAATGTGTAGAATCAAACCTCAGGTGAAGCACAGCTCAAACATTTATCTTGTCTATTGTCTCTCTATTGCTTCAAAACAGGTGTTCAGCTTTCTTCAATACCATTCCCAAATTAACATAAATTTGCACTTGCTTTCCTGACAATTTTCTCCAAAACCACTGCGCTATTACTTATTTATGTATTTATACAGTAGGGTCATTTTGACTCTATCAGGTCAGAGTGAGAATTTGCCCCACGCACCATCCACATTAATTAGACTTATTTGGTTAATTACAATCTTAATGTAACAAAATGAAATACTGCACAACTCCTGTAACCATGAATGAATGAATGAAAACACGGAAATCATTTCTCCAGTGGGCTGAAGTAAACAACGGCCCTGCATGTCCTTCCCACATGAAGGATAACTCTGTGAAAAAGGTGCACAAGGTAACTCTGCCACCATAAGGAGACAACAAAATCAGAAATAACAACTATCAGAGGTAAGTGCAAAACACATAAACACTGCAAAGCATGAAAAGCTGCAAGTTTCTCTTTGCATACTGTATATGCTGAAAGAGGTTACCTGTCCACAGGAGAGGAGAAGCCACTGGCTGAACTCGTCTGACCAATATTGTGGCAAACAGCAATACTCTGGTAATGAAAGTCAGCATCATTAGAACATGCAGGAAATGCAAGACATGCTGTCCATATAGGTGTGGTTATTTGCTTGGTCACTTGGATAAACTGCAAAAAACTCATATGTAGGCATCAGGTCAAAGCAGAACCGCACTAATATCTTCCGTGATGTTTCAAAACATTTTTGTAATTTTGCTGTTCAGACACTGCATCACGGTTTTTCAAATGTTGACTACAGCATTCTTTCAAAGTTGTTTCTCCTTCTGTACTGTGGAGTGGTGTGAAAACTTTGGAGGTGGTTGGGTAGCATACAGTTGCCTTAACACTGTGACCTTTCTATTGATTTAATGTTAAATACATCTATTCATTTAGTAACAAGTAAGTAAGTGTCGATGTAAAAGTACTGATTTAAAAATTTAGAGAGGAGTCATTTCTATTTGACCAATTGAGGATAAATGCCTTCATCAAGGGTACGACAGCAGGAGTTGCGATTTGAACCTGAGTCACTTAAGTGCCTGTGTCAGTGTACTACCTGCTGACTTACACGGGGGACTGAGCAAAAAGAACTACGAACTGTTCCAGTTTTAAGAAGGGAGTTAAATTTTTTTGTATTTTTTAATCAGCCTTGGTATATCCTTTTAATTATATACATAATATGATAATTGAATTTAAGGTATATAAAAAATTGAAAAAGCAATAAATTTGGGCCCTCCATATATAGGGGACCCTGCATACATTGCACAGAAGCATTATTTTTGGGGAATGAATAGGGCAGCAAGTGCTGCAGCTGGTTTTGTTATTAGATGCTTCGTACCGCAGCAACTCACCGAGGGGAACCGGAGGGCTGGCATTGGGGGAGAGCTCATGGGCTTGATGAAGGGTGCTGCTGGTGGTGACGAAGAAGAGCTGAGTGCCGGGGGAAGGCCATCTACCAAGTCCTGGTGCCCAGAGGAGCTCAGATAGCCATCTGTCTCACAGTCAGCTGTAATGACCACAGAGGGAAAGAGCATTCAACATGGGTCATGTTGCTGGAGGAGGTCCCTGTGGTGGCCACAACAAATGGGCTGTAAAGCAGTAAAAAAATAGTTTCCACCGGATGCTGTAAGATCTCATCACAGTTTTCTAGCAGACTTGGTTATAAGACAGCACTGTCTGCTTTTTCCTGGTGGACGAGACTGACAGAGAGGGAGAAACTGAGCTCTTGCTTTTATTTGATCTCTCACAAAATAAAGCACTGTCATTTTAGACAAACCTAGTGCAAAAGAAATATCCTTCACTGTGTTCTACACCCATTGATGCTTCTAAGTTTTTTGGAAACTAAGCCACCTGTTCATGCTTTGCACACTTCTTCAGCTTAGCTAATACTTTTTTTACACATTCTTTGCTAACTTTTTTCTTCTTTGGGGACCATATTCTTCAGAATAAAGCACTATAATAAGGAAATGAATAACTGGACAGCGAAGTCACTATGGTGCAAACACCAGTGGGGTGATATGCAGGCCAAACCAAAGAATGCTGGAGTAGAGTTGAGAGGATGGGCACTTTGTTCCCACAATGCAGTGCATCTCACAGTCTCAGTTTATCGTGTCAGACTGAATGTCGCCGAATGGCCTACACTGGATGTGGATTTATGAAAATGTGCACTATTTAGTTATAAGTTATATTAATAATAGCTGGCTGGAGACAGGATGTCTGGGGGGTGTACATACATTTAAAAATTGCTAAATAAAACTGAAGGCCATAATGATGTCTTTAAATATTTTATGTACAGTTGAATTTGTACAACTGTAGCTAAGAAAGAAAACCAAGACACATTTCAAAAGCTGTAGGTTAATAGCAGCAATCTTTCTGCACTGTAGGATGTGCAAAAATGCCTGCTTGCTGGGGCTGACTCTGTGTGACATATTCATCTGCACATCAGGTCTCCATGGTTGGAAGCTTACAGGTGGCTGAGGAATAGCTGGAATGTCGGATGTAGTAGTGCTGGTGCTGGTCCACCTCGGGCTCCTCGGCTTCGGCTGGGAAGCTGCCATTGATGCCGGAGTCTGGTGATCTATTTGCTAACAAAATGAGTGGGAAGGCAGAGGGGCTGGTTGGAGTCTGTGCAGGGACAGAGTTCTCTGTGACTTGGCTATTCGTGAGAGGGGAGGGCGGACCCAGGTCAAACTCCTCCTCTTCGACTCCCTCCTGCTTCTTCTTCCTCATCTCCTCTGAGAGTCTGCGCTGCTTCTCTCGCTGCCGCTTGATAGCAGTTACTCGGTCACGGATGGCTTTGGCCACAGGCTTGAAGTCGGCTTCACAAATAAAGCCCAGCACCACCTAGAAGAGATCACACAGAGAGCTGGGAAATACGCTATGGCCAAATGCCACAGTTACAAACACATTAGTTCAACACCGTTTGCAGAAGCATTCTTCTGAATCCCACTACTTGTAGTCCTCCTTTTACACTACACACGATGGCTGAAGTAAACCTGGACGTAAGTAACGTGACATTGCTCGATTACTCGAAGGGTTTTCAGTGATACCTGGTTGTAACTTAACCCCTGAATTCTTTGTAAGACCTTTGTGAGGAGTATTTATGAATATTTAGTTTGCGCAATTCGTCTGACCCTACCACCTCACTCTCATCTCTGGGGTATAACAAAATATGGACAGATATTAAATGTGTTGTTGTTTTGAGAAAAACAAAGTGCAAATGAGGAAAAGTCCTGTGGCATTTTCATTAAAAGAGACCTTGAATTCAGCTGAAGGAAATGTTTAGTAATGCATAATTACACGCTTGACCTCCTCTTCCTCCTGCACCCTCAGCTGTGAGCTCAGGTTGCCCCGTGTCAGCTCTGCATGCAGCGGAGGCCGTCACATACCCCCTGATCTGACTGAGCCAGAGCCACAGGTAAATCACAACTACACTCACACAGAAAAAACCTATGTGAGGTCATAGAGGCCTATAAGGACTAAGCCTTTTTTGCAACATAGCAATAGACTGGCCCATTTGAGCTGTCAATCCTGCTTTTTGTTTAGCTTTTCCTTTATCTGCAATTCACTATTTGCACAATGTCGAATGCTTCTCTGGGTGCTTTATTTACCTGCTGCTGTCTGCCAATGACAGTCTGTGATTAGGGGCTTTGCTGCAGGGATCCCTTCCATTAGCTTAAAATGTGTCATTGTCATCTGCTTGAATTGCCACCCAATTGGCTCACAACACTCATTTGTGTGTCTTCATTTTCTAACAGCCCTTCAACACCTAAACATTACCCATGTAATGTCAGGGATGTGCTGCATCATTGATGGTTATCAGAAGGCAGTGCAGATATTTTGATGGACTTCACTGCTTACAACAATGGCCACCTCAGGGTTATTTGAATAGACAAGACCTACCATTTCCTGCGCCACTTCCTCAGGCACATCTTTGTAGAGCTCGAACAGGAACTCAATGGCATTGTTGTCTTTGTACTTTCCGTGCAGCTTTTTGGTGTCATCCATGCGTAGCCAGAGCTTGAGGCCTGACTTCACCATGTCGTCCTCTTCAGCCAGTTCCACACGTACACCGTTGTCCACTTGGAAGAAAGTGTGCTCCAGCAAATCCTGTATCGTGTACCTGTGTCACGAGCACAGTGAAGGACTTTCAGGGGTAGCCAGCACACAGACACATGTTGGACAGGATTTGAAAGCATACTGCAACATAAGTACAGAAACAACTGCACGTGGTTTGAATTGAAGAAACAGTTACAGGTATAAAGTTGAAAAATATTACCATACCTAGCATTCATAAGTTTTCAGACTTTTGATAATAGAAGTAAACTTACTGAACAAAATCAAAATCAATCACTCACATTCATGGGATACGTTTCTCCATAGCAGCTTATACTTTTCTTCCATTTATACATCTGGGCATCTTTTAATGTATAAATTCAGGATAAATATCCTGAGCAAAGGTACTACAGCAGGAGGTGGGATTCAAAACTGGGTCTTACCACAACACCTTCTGCTTCTCATGTTGTGCAGCACAGACAAATCATCTGAATTAAGCATAAACACAAGTGTCACAATTACCTTTCATCTTTATTCATGCGTATGCATCCTTCAATGATTTCTTTCAACTCTGGGACTTTAACTTTGAAGAAGCTGTCTGGCTTTATTCCCTAAAAAACAGAGCAAGAAGACCTTTAAATAACCGCAGTGTCAGTCACAGTCCAACGCTGACAGCTGATGCCATTATTTCGGACTGATGATGGCAAAGAAGTGATTTGATCAATATCAAAGCCCTCAGAGTGCTGCCAAGGGTGTGGGAGAGTCCCTTGACAGGGAGAAACTTGTACGTTCTAAACATGTTATTTGCACAAACATGGCTCAATGCAAACATGGGTTTGGAAACATTATTGGAAACCAGGTGACTCAAACAGAAATGAACACAAATGTACGCATAGCACAGTGTGTGGGTGTGAGTGTAGGAGGCACCTCTTATAGAATGAATTCAAAGAGTGCATACAGTTTGGTGTGAGTAAAAAAAACATGAATCTGAAACTACTGAAAAATATCAGGACACATTTCATGTACAAGATCAGGTTAGCACTGCTGGAAAAACTTGAGTGTGGGAACAGCTATATGGAAAAGTGATGTAACTGCTGTGGAACATTTGTCTGAAGCAGCACAATGAGACCATTTACTCACAAAACCCTGCAGTGGAGGAAATGATATTGAATTCTAATAGGGATACGGGCCATGTTGCAATATACGTGTTACATTAATGCCTTCAGCTCACATTGCACAATACTTCTCTGAGAAATGAGCAGTATCTCTTGCAATGCTGGGCTTAGGAAAGGAAAAATATAATCTTGCAAGACATAACTTCTAGCATGCCCCCTATTTCTTGGAAAATGCAGGTCTAAATTTAGGTTGTATATTTTGGTTTTACTCAATGTGATAATGAAAATGTGCAAGTGAATAAAACAGACACCACAGCACTAGCACAGAGAGCAGCATAACACTCATCATTCCTGATAGCATGAAACATTTGCCAGCTTCTTAAAAAAAGGTCAAAGAACAGACTGAACAGAAGCTGAAAAGTGGTTCTTAACAAACCTTCTATCAGTAACTCTAAGTAGGAAATTATGTTTCGACTAGAAGGCTGATTTAGATGTAGATAACCTGCCACACAAATGCACAAGTGAATTAATGAATCCTCAGTTGGTCTTAAATAACAAAACTTGAACAGCAAACATGTGCCTGTCTATAGCACAGAGAATAAACCTAAGACGAATAATAACTTAAAATAAAAAACTGATGACAGATTCATTAATAACATGTCCTGTTATTAACATGTTATGTAGGCTGGTCTTTCTCTTGTCCCAAATCCGTTATTGTTCCTCTTACATAATCCTGTTATTTCCTTTGAGATTAATAAAGTTCTGATCTAACTATCTGTTTACACATATATGTTTATCCGTTATTAAATAGTCATGCATGGAAATTTAATGGAAATATAATGTAGAACATTTATTTCTAGTAATATTATGGAATTCTGTCAGCTGGATAAAAATGTGTTCAAAAAGGATATCCATGTATAAATATGCTGCCGTAAAAACATTTAAGAAATCACGCCCACCACCAGAATTACTGCGTGATTAAGAGAGGAGTTATCGCTAAACTAAGTGTTGCTGCAGACTGCAGTTGCAAATGAAAGCCCCTTTTTGTGTGTTTCACTGTTTATGTTCTTTCAAAAAAACCCATGTACCACATCATGCCTGGTCACTCCATGAATCCAGTGTACCCTTGAAAACTGTGGATATTTTTTACACTATTTCAGTACAGGTATTTCCAGAAATAGCAGTTCAACTAACAATAAAGTAATTTTTGATAACAGTCATAAAAAGGTTGTTTAAAGCCCCTTTCCCCCAAGAAATGCAATTATGATTTTAAACTAAATTTTGACTCAGTCAGTAACTAAACTTCAGGGCATGTGCATTAGCTCAGAGCCCAATCCAAGTGTACATCTGCTGCAGATTATGACAGCTGTGACCCGGAACATTTTTCTCTTATCGGTGAGGAGGGTTTGTATTGATCTAGGTTTCTTTGCCGCTGCCTGGCTGACTGTATGTGGCTCCCTGAGAGAGACATGCCACTCCTCTGTGCGCTTTCGTGCATAAAGAAAGCAATCCACTTGGCGGGGAGCAGAGCTGGAGCAATTCAGAAGGCCCTACGTGGCATTATGGACAACAGAAACCAGGGTAAAACATTTACACACATATGAAATCTGGTGCAAAATTAGCAAAAAACTAAACCTAAAAATAAACATTAAGTGCATTAAGTCTTTTCATCTGATGTCTAATACTTATACAACCTGTCAGAAGCCCTTGTTTTCAACTGCTTCAAGAATAAAAGTATCTTCAGAATGACCATTTACATGCTAATACTCCCATTCAGATGAGAGTGAATTCCCATACAAACATATACAAGTAGTACTCAAGAGGAACATTTAAATGTAACCATGGATGAACAAATTCACAACAGCAACTCACGTTCTCAACAGAATACTTAATTCACTTTGAAGGTACTCACACTACCCATGTCGTCCAGTAAACATTCAAAAACACAGTGAAACTCCACCAAGCTTTATTACTACAAAGCAAGGTGCACTGAGGTGGTGTGAGACATGATGTTTCTTCCAGACCTATCAGATGGTCGTTACTGCCTAGTACCAAGCAGATCTGCAGAAAGCTTTGCTGCATGGGCCTTGATCTGAGCCAACAAAAACAGAGACAGGAGTGCAGGATCTTACTGACTTCAAGCCTCCATCCACAATCCAACATGCCTGTGACCATGGGGGGTGGACAACTTGTGGCTACTGTAGGCCTTGGAGTCTTTTGTTTTTTTTTTTTAATATTTCCACCTTAGCGGCAGTAAAATGGAGAAAAAAATAATTTATGCCATCCCTGCACATCTCCCCATACTATGTTAAGATCACACATAAACATAATGATACCACCATACAGTTATTAGCTGTCACTCCCATTCAGATTCATTATGATCTATTGCATGAGCTGCAACACCCCAGGACTAAATAAAAACAGCCAAGTTGAGTCACTAGGCTGCTATGGAAACTACAGGCCTCTAAGAACATGTCTCGGAAAGAAACACTCTGTAGGGAATGTGGATTCTGACTGCTGTCCATTAGAGGCTCTTTGGTAACAAGATCACCTAACTTGCTCACCTCCTGCTGCAGCACTCTTACCCTGATAGTCAAAATGACCCAGCTGTGTAAAGGGGTAAATCACTGCAAGTACCACAAATATGGAAGTCATTTTGGTGGAAAGCATTAAACTAAGTGAATAAATGTAAATACAGAAGGGGCTCTGTAGCCACACTATCAGAAATAGTCAGCAGTCAATTATTGCATTTTACTGAAACTATTATTTTAGCCCTCGGGGAGAAAATTCCATTCTACTCTAACTGTGTTCGCCTGTGTTACATGACATCAGTTAAATCAAACAAAATATCTAGCAGACTAATTGTTATAGTGAGACTATCATTTTTAAAATATTTTCTGGTAGAAATAAGTCTACTCAACGTTTAACCCTTATATTCCATCAACTGTGTTGTCTGGGCTTCTGCATGAGCTTTTCACATGCTTGAGGTGAGGTGAGATGTGCGCGCTGTCTCTGTCAACAGCGCCATTCTGACTCCATCATGCTCTTTGTAGGTTCGTCTCTTTATGAGGGATTCTCTTCAGCTGCCGCACCCCACTTTAATTCATCAAAGCTTTACTGTTCAGCTTTTCTGAACTGCTCACATGAAATCAGAACAAACAGCTCTGATACCTCTTCTCCAACTGTAAAGTGCTTTGAGAAGCTGCCTTTAAACGTCACTATACAAACACTTTATTATTATTATATTTCCAAAGAAAATAATTTTACCATCAAGTTCTCTTCCCTGCTTACAATGCAGCTCTTGGATCCATGTAATAGTGCATTATGCCTTGTGAGCTGAGTAAGGTTGAGGTTCTCAGAAAAGATTTAAAAAACGGACTAAAGCCCAACTTTGTGAAAGATGTCACCCTCATTTGAAATGAATTATTCCAATGAACTAAGAAATAATTACCTAACTCAGAGTACCCTTTATTTCACTGGAGCAGTACATAAAGGAACTTCTGGTACTGAATATGAAACTGAGTAAGGTGGGGAGATAAAAGAAAATTAGTCTGTAATTTGGAACATTTTCTAAATGCAGGTACTACAGGAAGCAAGTTTGTTTTCCCTGTAACCTATATAAATGTCAGCTTATAAAAGAAACAGTCTGTAGCTTTATATGCTATACTGTTAAGACATTAAAGTGATGTAACTTTTTGTTCAGGAATAAATTGGAACCAATTTATGAAGAGTGGCTTTACTGTATTGAATATAATATTGAGCTGAGTATAAAACAGAATTCCGTTTCTGTGTATTTACACATCAGGACCATAACTGTACTTTGAGTAAAAAAGAAAGGCTCACACATTCAAATGGCTTCAAGAAGACATCCATGCTCACTTTTGCAATCGACACATAGTCATTGTGCCAACATGCAGCAGCACTCACTGTCCAAGCTCAAGATAAAATGCGGACATTCACAGTGGACGCAATGAAGGCAGTGATGTAAGGGAGGTACATACTGGCAAGAGAACGACACATGAGCTCTGGGCACACAAGAAATGTGCAGCGACACTCACACTGGTGACTTTCCGGTAGATCTGGGCAGCGTTCTGACACTCGGAGTAAGGGTATTCAGACGTGGTCATCTCCAGGATGCACATTCCGAAAGCATAGACATCCACCGCCTCATCGTATTTCTCCTCATACATCTCTGGAGCCATGAATTCTGGGGTCCCTGCAGCACAGTGGACAGGGAAAAGACTCGGAAATTCAGCTCCTGCTCCGTTACCTCATGCTGAGCAAAAACAGACAAGGGAAGCTGCAGAGACTGACGTCAGTGAGCAAATGCTTGCACGTGTTGTAATGGCATAAATAAATAAATAATGCTGTTCATTTAAAGAGACTAGAAATCACTACTGCAGAAGTTGTGACCTTATTGGAGACTTCACGGTTCATGAACACCTCAGACAACAAAATGCAGATCAGATAACAACTAACCCTAAACCATCTGGATTGCATGTCACAACCTTTCCGACCAGAGTGCAGAGTGCAACTATTCTGGGCGATCTTGAGTAGGAAAGGCTCTAGTAAGGAGCATCTTGAACGTCTTCTAGTTGGTTTTGAACACTCATACATCTACCATCAAAATTACAGACCCCAGTTAAGTCCTCACTTGCGCATTCATGAGGATGGCTGCAGTACAGGGAAGATACCCATTGTATTATTACATCTATGGGTCACAGACTTCAGGAAATCTTCAAACACAAATTATATGCTACCAAGTACAAAACATGACTTTTTTTTTTTTTAGAGATTTTGCAAATTGTCCAGTTACATTCTGTTCTGCAAAATCTGGGTTAAAGCTAACAATGTGCACTATAATCTCACAGTCATTTAATTTGAAATCCTATGTGCTACAACACAGAGCAAAGAGAGTAAAAATTTTTCACTGCTCAAATAGGGACTGGATTGCAAAATATAAATTAAATCCAACTTCTCCATTTTTGACCACAGGGCACAGTATTGAAGTAATTAGTAGGGAAAGAGATGCTTTAAAAAGTTCCTGTGTAAACACCAGTGAACCAGTTGTGCCACATGATGGACCCTTTAAAGAGGGCTGTCACAGCATACGCACCAATGACACTCTTTGCAAAAGAGGCACTTTTCAGGGTGGCCAGGCCAAGGTCCCCGATCTTTACAGAACCTGTGGGGCCTGTGATGAAGATGTTGTCACATTTGAGGTCACGGTGAATGATAGGTGGGGTGCGGGTGTGCAGGAAGTGTAGCCCCTTCAAGATCTGTTGACTCCAGCGCTGCAGCAGCTTCAACTTCATCTCTTTGAACCTCTTAAGATACCTGGAGGGGACAGAGATGGTCAATGACGATGGGCTAACACTGGTCACAGAGGGAACCAACTCTAAATACAGATATTTATATCTGCTTCAATGAATCAAAATAATTACTAGAAAAAAGAATGAGATTACTATCACACTTCACGATTCAAACACTAAAATGGTTGTTCTAGAAGGTCCTCATGAACTGTTCGTTTAATCAAGAGAACCCTATATCTCTATGCACATCCTTAAAGGTCAGAACGTGGTTCAAATCTGTCCCATTTGGTCCTAGTACAGGCAGCTGTAGTTTGGTCAGTCACAGTGGTGTTCAAGAACACAGCCCCATGGTTGACTTTAGGGGAGGAGATTATGAAAATAATAGACTCACGTTTTGAGAGTGCCTGAAGTCATAAGCTCGGTGACCAGAACAATACACTTGTGTCCCTTGATGGTGGACTTCCAGGAGTCATAGAAGCGCACAATGTTGGGATGCTGCAGGCCCTTCAACATCTCTACCTCCTCACTGAAGCGCTGCCGCTCTGCCTTTGTCAGCTTGCGTGTCTGGAGACAGATTGGGGAAGACAATATGTCATACATTGCGCCTGTCAGCTGTCATCAAACATTATCACGTTGTGTGACGCTTTGCTGACCATATATCAGTTCAACTTAAGCCAAACTAAACAATTTGGAATGTTTCATACTTTATAGAAGGTTTAAGGTGTCAAAATTCCAAATGCCTTTAGTGCAAAACAGGATATATACTTTTAGCAGAAAAATCAATAAGAAAAAATGCCATATAAATGATTGTTAGTGGAAAAATTTATTATAAAATGTGTACATTTTCAGGCGAGCAAAGATAAGCACATGAAATATCTGAAACAAATGCAGGGTTTTACAAGGAAAGCGGCATGAATGACACTCCTTTTATGTATGGAGCAAGAGGCCCAGCAATATGGCCTTACTAAAGAGCCAAGTGGCCTCATCTATTTCCCTGGAGCACACCTACGACTCGCAGCAGCAAGGTTTTCCGAGTCCTTGCTGGTCTTACTGCCGCCAGCTTTCCTGCTAAATGATGAAATGATGGCTCCTGCTTATGCAACACTACACTGACATTCTTCTGCACTGATCTGAACCTGCGCTGTGCTCATAACTCTTATAATAAAGGAAATGTGTTGTTCAGATATTTTTTAACAAACTGCAGCTGCTTGTGTCAATCATTAACATAAAAAGGTGGTACAGTACATGATGTTTGCATTTTTGTCCTGACCAGGAGGCAATTACATCAGGGCTTGCCACTCAGTCTTAACACTGTTACCCCAAATAACATCCATTTCATTCAGCACAATAGAAGATTGCAGTGATTCTTCACCTAAAGTGTTCGGTTTATAGATTGTTTCAATGAGGGTAAAAAAGAGCTCAGTGGGATCAAACAAGCACAACACGAATGACACCAGAGGCGCACCCCTGGCCTACAGCCTGTCTTCAGAAGAATCAATAACATATAGCCACTTGATTTGAGTGACAGCAGTTAGAGGTACTATAAATTCCACCCAAAGCACCAACAAACCGGTTTGTTATGAAGACACCCCTTGATACCTGAAAGACCTCTCTGACACACCCTTCTCTGCCATTTTTAAAGCAACTGAAAATGATCAGTTCACAGGAGACACAGTCCTTTACTATCTGAAGGGATGAATCTCAAAGGGAGGCAGGAGATCTGTTGACATTTCATGCATGAGATCAACAAACAAATAACAACCTGTAAAAAAAATTCTCCATAGGAGACAGAAGTCCTGGGAAAACGTAACTGAAGGTACAATTGAATGAAATGGTTCCAGTGGGAACAACTACCAGGAACAGATAAATAAATGCACGTAAACACTTTTATATAAAAACGGTTGATTCTCTGAAGATTTGTGCTGCCTGTTGAATGAGGAAATGTTATATTTTTAAGTGGAAGCCATACTAGCAGCCTGAGTGGTGCACATGTGTGGTGCCCCGTGCGGAGCCCTCAGCCCTGTAAACAGCCCAGTGACCGAGGTCCAGTGCAGGGCAGCGCAAGAAGTGCAGCTTTGTTTCCTGAAAGTGGCTCAACATTCTGGAAAATCCAGAAGTTTCCTGGAAAGTGAGGGCCTCTGTGGGTATTTTTTCTACATTAGCCAGCAATATATGGCCTTGCAGACAATTTAGGTACTCGACCTCTAGGATGAGGAACTTGAATAGACTACAGGCTACAGTAACCAGTGCTGAAGCTGACACAAAGGTACAAAGGTTTTGTCTATGAAATGAAAAACACAACTGGTTGAACCTGCCACAGTCCCTGTGATTCTGCCTTTCAGCAGCTTTATTCCCCATAATCCTATGCTGTAGTGCTCCAAGCAACTGGCTCACTTCTTCTGCAGCTGGTTTAAACAGAGGAAATCAAAGCAGATGCAGAAAAGACTTGTGACGTCGATTTCATGGGACAGAAGTCATTATTTTACAGAGTTGATTAATGACAGAAAGTAAACGTATCTAGTATAAGCAACAACAGATGACTTCAACACTGAGGCTGTTGTGTTCTTTTGTAAGAGATGCTATAACAATACAGGATGGTAACAAATGGTCAGACTGACCAGTGGGTTCAGTGAGCATCATATATGGACGAGTGTATCTTCTACCTGGCTGAGGTAAAGAAGACAACAGGCAGCATTGTGGTTACATGCACTTCACATTCTGGTCCCATCTCCTGCTGTAGTATAAGGCACTTACGCTGAATTAATAAAGTAAGAACACCAACTGTATAAATGGCTATATCACTTTATCCTGCAAAGCTGCAGTTCTCAAACATTTGTCTTCTATTAACTGACCATGTGATAGCACAAAAGTCAAATTCAAGGGCTCTACATGTTTTTTTATGTCACAGGCCATATGAACTGCAAGAGCACCCACACTTTTCTAGCCCCACTGTGTGCTGACCTGTAGTGGGACAGGCTATCATTCATCTCCTCCTACTGCCATGCAGCAGATTAAAATTAGCCCCAGTAGACATGTCCCCATATCACATGCCCTCCTCACCGTGCCAAACCCCAGAGCCCTGTGTGTTCCTCCATACTGCTGGGTGATTTATTCTTAGCCCCCAGGGTGTAAGCGAGGGCCAGGGCTGGGGGTCTGCAACTATTTGGGCCAGAAGAGGCACGTCCCGAGTTATATAACCCGTGCTGATGGGGAAGACTGCCAGCACAAGAGGGGCTGTCAGCTGCAAGGGGAGCTGCTGTTATGGGAAACTGGGACAAGTGGGATGTTACAAGTGCAAGCCGGCAAAGTCTTGAAGCCTTTAATGGTCCCCTTGAGCATGAAACATGTCGGCTGCTGGGCAACCCTCTACACACCAGTGAGAAGTGGCAGAATTTAAAGGAGGTCACTGTCAGCACAATTCAACATCCAGTTCTAATTTTTTAAATCTTAAGTACTCTGAAATAACTCTTTTACTTAGCGCAGCTATCTGATGCTGCCACAAGAATATAATCTGGCTGTTTTTACAATGGTGAACTTTTCATATGCTAAACATTTTCAAAAGTTTTAGCTTAGCAACAAAGGTGCTCAGACAGTAACAGTAATACCTGCTTGTTGAGTTCCTTGTTATAGCTTCTGGACATTTCAAAGTAAGTACTTTTATATTTCCATAAAATATAGATGTGTACATGTGGGAAATTTGAATCAATATGAGAATCTCATCAGTTACGTTCCAGAATCTGTGCTGAGTAGTGTCTGAAAAAGATGGCAAAAAGGAGGTGTAATTTGAAGCAGAGCAGCCTTCGTGACTCACAGAGCACTGATTCGACAGATGAGTGACAGGTCAGCGTTACACTTGAACACACTCTCTCACAAAGCCTCACAAAGGACTTCCTTTTTCTGCAGTTTGGAGGTTTTCATTTAACACCTAAACATAGGTTAGTTAACTAATTCCCTTAAAAGAAACATATTTACTTCAGTTTCATTATCTTATAGGGAAGACCAGATGGTAACATCTATAATACAAATGTTCATACAACAAACTCCATACTGTAAAACTATTCCCATCACCTGATGGATGCGTCCGTATGAAACACAAATGACATTTGTGAAAAACATAATAAGTGTTATTCTTCAGTTTGGAAAAGCTAAATGAATATGAGAAATTCAGTTTCCATATTGTCAGTTTTCATTTTGTCAGGCTATGAAGACAGAAGCTCAATCTTGTGTCTGGAATTGTTGTTAAACCCACCCACTTCAGGAATAAATATTGTTCCTATAAAATATGTAATCAAAATCATTCCCAGCAGTTTTTCTTTCACGTCACTAATTCAGACCTTTTGTGGATGAATGCCATTACTAAATCTCTTCCGGTGTCGAATCTGACTGAGGAAAATTACACAGATATCCTCTTTAGCCCTCATTGGCACTGCTATTCCAGTTGTAGTACAGCCTGCCAGGAAGCGAGTGAGGAGCTCTTGCTTTCACGGATGCACAAATTCCACGGGTAAAAAGGGAACCAGATTGTGTATGACGTGATCATGGAGTTCCTGGAGCAAATGGCAAACATACAAGCCAACCGCTCTGGGTCAAGGGTTAATTCGGATGGAAGCCTTCACGAGCAAGAATAGATAATATGTCAAGTCACATTTTACAGAGAGCAGGACACACAGTTTGGACTCTGTGCACAGCTTCATCCCTTGCAAGGAGCTGCATTATAAGCTGGTGCCTAACGGGGGCTTCTGATGTCATACAGTCCCCTCCAGGAAGTTGGCACACACCTCCAGGTATGTCTCATATTAACACACAGGAAGAGAAACCCAAGTAAATGAAGACAATACTGTTTTCTTTCCGTAAAACCCATATTTATTAATGCTGCAACTGAATGGGGAGAGGTACTGTGGTACTGAAGGTACTAAGTTCATTAAAAAGGGGCGAGCTCTCCAGCAGCAGGATGCTGCCTATGACGCAGACTCACACTGAGCAGCAGATGAAGACCATTAAATAATTAGAGCAAGTGGCAGCGCCGCTCGTGGCACAGCGGCCAGTCCCGACCACAGCACCTCTGGGTCTTCACCAGCACCATCTGAGCCACCAGTGAATGGGTGCTGGGACTGAGCTGGAAGTGAGACAGAACTCTCTGGAGGAAGTGGTACAGAGAAGGACCCATATCAAACTCCTGTCCATCATGGACAATGACTCCTGCCCTCTGCACACCACCCTGGCTAAACCGGTCAGAACATTCAGCAACAGACTGGTCCAGTCGTGCTGCTCCAAAGAGCCACCTGACGTCATTCCAGTGGCCATTAGGCTCTATAACAGGTCCTCTCATTGTTAGGAAGGTACTGACCTCTTATGGTCTGAATCATATTGAGCTGCCTTTATCGCATTTATTTTATTTAATGCTTTTTATAATGCTTGTCTAAATGTATTTATTTATTTAATTCTCTTGTGATTCTAGCTTTTCTTTCTTTATCTTTGTGGTGTTGTATGGGTGCTGTTGTAGCCTTGTGCAATTTCCTAGAGCACCAATAAAGTTCTCACTCACCGGTTGACTCATTCAAACCTCATTGGGTCCTTAGACTGGCACGTTCTGGTGATTTTTGTGCCCTGCAAACATGACTGAAAATGCAGTAAGATCTCTTCCACCAGTCAGTTTCTGTTCAGTTCAGAACCTGAAACACAGCTCCCTGGGGGCCATCGTGCAGCACAAACACACACCATGGAGAGCAAACAGGTTCCCGTGCTCTCGTTCCAGGGAAAACACCTCTCCTGGCTGAGCTCACAGAGGGCCTGCAGTCCAGGCTATCCCCTCTGCAGGTGCCCCACCGCACCTCATCCACAACCCCTCAGTTCACACATCACTTACATTTATGTTACCTTTACATTTTTGCAGATTAGGCTTTTTCTCCAGAGTAACTTGCACTGTTCAGCTATTTATACTGATTTCCTCACTTATACAACTGTTTATTTTTTACTCTATCAGTTCAGGGTAAGTAGCTTGATCGAGAGTACTATACTAAGAGGTATGATTCAAACCTAGATCTTCCAGGTCCACAGTCAGCAGCTCTAACCGCAGCACTGTGCTGCCTTCAGTCTTAATGAAAACCCCCCACTGTGAACCAGATTTTATCTACATTAGGATAACTGTTGATGCTTCACTGTGATTTACAGATCTTGTGGTGAGCATATTACCAAACAGAGATAACCGTTTACATACATATCTGCTGAAGTTAAGATGCTGTTTCTGGTCCTGAAAAATGAGTAAGACAGCAAAATCAGTCTTGTCGATCTCTTCTAATTCCCATCTGCCTTATCTCCACTCTGTAGTGAGGTGATCACCATAGCCTGAGAACACCTGGGTGCCTGCCTGCTGCCTGTAACACAATTCGAGCTCCCTGGACACAACATGATTCTCATTAGATGTCTCTGCAAGAAGCAGCCCTGTCAGGTGGAAAAAGTTAGACTGTTTTAGTCAATTAGATGCTCTGAAAAACAAGTCCAAGAAGCAGAGGAGATAATGCATTTATCCTTACTATGTTTTTGTTCTCATTCCGCTCCAACTGTTTGACACATAATTAGATTCATGATTCCATATTTGGATTCCTGAATGTCAGTCAACAATTCCGAACCATGAAAGACACCTTGTGCTGTCATTATTTGTCCGCTCAAAAGAAGTGCCAGGCTCAGATTGATAAGGAATAGTACTTCTTTAAATTTTGCTAATTAAAGTCATTCTGAAGGAGAGTCTACTTTTGCTTCAGGAAAACAAGCACTTTAACAAAAAACAGCAATGGATCACTAGACAGCAAGCCAAGTTTAGCCCTGAGGTTGTTCTGGAGGAAACAAAAATTGCACGAGGGCAAACTGTCTCAGGGAGGAGCACAGCTTTCTTGAGGCAGACACTAAGACCAAGTGAGCCGCTCTTAGTGAAGATCATAGTGTGTAATGCTCACTGAACTCATTGCAGGACTGCGAGGTTTCATCTTGTTAGCACACCAGTGGAGAGCACTACACAACAAGGCCAGGTGGCGGCAGGTCACACCCATGCAATTGTTTGTTTGGCTTTGTGGAATCACATGGAGAGAATGGCAGTGCAAGACCGAGATGCCACTGTTTTGTAAAATGTTTGCTTACATATGGGTATTAAAGCAGAGAATTGCTAGTACAATAATAAAGCTCCTTTCCATCTGCCTCTCTGGCATCCCTCCCAGTAGATCAGCCACTAAAGGAATTCTTCCCTAGTATATGAATGAGGTAAAATAATCGTGTCTTTGCACCCTGGGAAAAGTCATAAATTCATTTTGCAATGACAAATTTCCTTGAGAATATTAAAGTAACTTTAACATGATCCCCATGAATAGCTGTTGATAGTTAAATCTGTTACCTTGCAATCAGAGTCTGTTCATTAAAAACCGAAACACAGTAAACTTGCTTTTCGGTTCCTATCAATAAACACAGTAAATGTTCCAGAAAACTAAGGTAAAATATGTAGAACTGGATATAATGTATTATTAAGTACCAAAATCTACTGGCCTGATGTATCATTTCGGCAAAGCAATGTTTGCCATCTATATTGAGAGAAATGTCTGTGGAGTTCTGCACACATTTCATCATCCGGTGTGATTTTCTATCTTTGGGCAGTTTTCAATCTGTGGTTCTATATAAGATATGTGATGAGCATTAGCTCTCAGTGAAAAACGCTGTTAACCATCACAAGCAAATTTTACTGCCTGTCAGACCCTTGTTCTACACCACCCAGTAGGACCAGGCTAACTCTCTAGTGCAGCTTATTTTACTGCAGTATCAGGTTGCTGTGCTGGCCAAGCCTGTGGATTAGTTATATGGGCCAGTAAGTGTGCTAATCCAGGAGACAGCGCAGCGTCCCAGTGGCCTTGTGACAATGAGAAACTGATCCAGTTGGGTGTTCTGGTAATTAGAGAATAAGTCTTTTGTTATTTCTGTTCATGTAAGTTTGGAAATACAAGCCGCATTCATTTGTCATGTTGTGATGGGAGTGAACAGTTTCTGTTTGTTGTCTCTTTACCTCTTAAAAGACTGATATGAAATGTTGTATTTCAATATGTCACGGTGGCTTTATGATACAAAGATCAGCATCTGGTGAATCATAACTCCTGACAGCATGAAATGCAGAGAACCAGAGGACAGTGAAAGTCACCCTCAGTGCTGGAAACTTCAACAGACAGAAGGAAACCTGAAACTTCTACTAAAAGGAACCACAAAGTGTGCTGGAAGACATGCAAAAGTAGAGCAGTGAGCTTTCTGAGTCTGTTTCTTTGTGAACATAATGGGGAGGCAAATCATTAAAAAGAAGCATGTTTTAAAAATGAAAATATTTAATTTCTTATCGTTAAACACATTGCCATTCTTAATGGAAGAGACAGCACACGGGATTCATTGTTTTTCTATGAATCTAAAAGGTATCAGTTAAAGTGGCCATTCTGTGAAAGCAAAACAAATACATGAATTAAGTACATCGTGACACCGACATGGGCAGAATCCAACCAAATGGTAAATTTTTGTCTACGAGCCGAGCTTCTGCGTAAGCTCTCAGCTCTTTCCCAAAGGATTGCCTCTTAATCCACTGCTGTAAATACGATCAGAATCAACTTGATCTGGTTTGACACCCTTGGATCACAGTGGCACGTGCCACTATTTCGTCATCTAGCTCAACAGCAAAAGTGATTTTTTTAAAAAAAGAATGAATAAGATCATACTGTTTTAGACATCACACAGTTTTGCTCATTCATTAGAAGCTGCAGTAAGGTAATGTAAAGGCTGTGTAAATTACTTGAGAGTTCAATGGCTGGGACATTATCCAAGCATAAACTTGTAACATGGTCAAAGTGTGACATATTCCCTGTATGCCCTGATACTGCACATTATAAGCCACCATGTACCTGTCTGTCTGTGTATTTGTGTATCTGTGTATGGGTGCTTTGACTATTGCTGCCATGGGAGACCTTACACAAACAGCCTGGCCTGTGCTGGTCTGCTGTGGATGTGGTAAACAGGGGTCCTTGTGTTACATCTCCAACAGGACTTTCGAACGTTTAACCTCATCTTGACCTTCTGCTCCTGTTTGACAGGCGAGGGTGCTGGTCCAGCATGGAGCCATGGGAAACATACAGGGCTGCAGATACACAACCGCTTCTACACCCTCACACACGATCTCTGTAGCAACACAAGCTCCTCTTATCAGCAAGAGGCAGGTTTGCTCAAGCAGGCTTTCTGCATGGCCTCCAGAGGAGCAGTCGGGTGACAGCGAGTCACGTTCCCCTGGTCACTCAGAACTGGACTCGAGCCTTTTCCTCACATGTTGCTAGTGTACAGCAATGAGTCCTAAGTGGCCGAAGCTGCTGCTTCCGGTACTTCATGTGTACCTCTCTGTGTGTAAGTAAGCCCACAGTGTCCCAGAATACAGAAGGATCAGGTTTATGTGACAAACACATTTGTTGTATTTGGGAAACAAAATATAGGAAACATTCTATAAACATGAGGTTTGGAATCTGCTTACTACAGAGTTCCTCAGCATTTTACGTGAATTGAAAGGGCATTTTCTGGATTTGCTTTTCAGTGTAAGCATTTCCATTAAAGTTAATGTACACTGTGGCATACAGAGGAGATCAATGTTACAAAATTTTCTTATCAATGGAATAAAAGGAATGGAAATGTCTTTCTAACCTATGTTCACTCGGTTATGCATAAAACATTGTTCTGCTTACAATTTACATGCATATAAAACTTATCATGACCATGAACAACTGAATTAAATCAGTTTAAAAAACAAAATTTCATCAGATCACAAAAAAATATGTGTGCATTTCATGTGTAAACAAGATTGACCATCACAGGCTGAAACAGACCCGCTGAAAGCATAACGGTAAATGAGATCATCTGAAATTTGTTCTCCTAGATGGTGGTTAATTGTAATTGATGCCAGCTGCCCTGCTTCTCCAGCAAAATGGCCCAGCTTGCTTTAGTGAGCTCTCCTGTTTACAGTCATTTGTATAACAACATCAGCCTCTCTAAAACCTGCATTATATTTCATTTGGTATTAAAGAGTCACAGCGGGGGGGGCACAGTTGTTTGTGGTTACATACTAGGCAGGTAAAATCTTGTGGATGTTGTGTTTTAAGAGTATAGTAATAAATTGGGATGACTGCAGTTCCAAGCTATTTTACACAATAAGAAATAACACTGCACAATAATGCACCATATTAAAAATACTAAACAGAGAAAACAGTATAATTATTTATATTAAAGGTCCACTGAAATATGGAGACAAGAATGCTGTCTTGTTTTAGTTATCACACTGTCATTATTATTCTCCACATGTATCTCCTGGCCAGCAGGCTTCCTTCATGCACTAGAGCCATTGATAGGAAAGAGTCTGTTACTGTGACACATACTTCTACTGCATGACAAGTAACACCTCAGAGGAAAAGTACCAACCGCTGCAGGAGTACTGCAGGTACCAGCATGTAGGAGGACTCAAGCTGCATCAGGATGTGTTCAGGCAGTGGAGATACTAGAGTCAACTTATAGATGTGGTCCAGTTTTGTTCCACATCTGCAGAGCCATCAGATACAACACTGAACCTTTGGCTCTGAAGTGCTGGACTCGGCAGGATGAGTGTGAGGTAGATCAACAACATATTGGATCTGTTGGCTCTGCAGTTGCGGATGTATCTGAGCTGCTGGACTCAACAGGATGGGTGTCTTTATTCACAGAGCCACTCAGAATTTACCTGCTTAAGACCAACGCTGTTTTAGAAAGTTCTCTGGCTCATGTAGCCATGTATATTTCAAAGGATTTACTGAAGGCTGCTGACATGTGCTGCTGGAACAGCACTGCCCCATCAGATCAAGCACACACCACTGACATTACGCAGTTGCTAATTCAGGTGCAGGCAGCCATCAGCTAGGCCTGCCAGTAGTTCTCCTGCACACTGCACCTGGCAAAGCGTGGTTCTATTACTGCAGTAGTTGGTGAGAGGACCAGAGGGAGGGGTACGCAATCGGGCGCTCCACTCAGCTAGAGTTCCTGCCAGATGTTTACATGGATCAAGCTGAATTTGGGCTCAGTACCATTGCACCCATCTCACATGAAGAGTGTACTGGACTCACCACCCTCCTCACAGCTTGAAGAAGAGGAGAGCTGAGACCACACGAGGCTCAGGGAACAGGACAAGTTGGGCCGGTAGTAAGGAAGGCAGGTTCACGTCAATCCTCGTGTACCAAACAAAGAGCTGTCTTATAAAACTTGGCTCTCTTTACTTGTTCCTTTCTACTGTTTCTACTGTTTCTACTGTTCTACTGGGCTGGAAAGTGAAGTCCGTCTCCTGCCCATATGGCAGGAAAGGGATATTTACTGATTTGCTGCAAGGTTCTTGTAATGGGCAGACTCATGTGGACAAACTCACTTTTGCGTAAGGCTGAGAAACACATTCACAAATATTCTCAAGGACACAAGCAACTCCAGCGGTTTGAGATCTGTGGGATAATTTGAATGAACTTTAGGAGATTGTCATGTTTTTTGTGTCTCCATGGATCTGCTTAGGGCTGTATGACCACCTTTCCTAACTACTGTAACCCTCTGAGTTGTATAATGTACTATTATTTATTTACATTTATGTACTGATTACATCTCAATACAGAACTCATTTGTTCTGCTGCTAATAAATAAGAAAGAAATGTGACATCTAAGCACAGAGAAACACATTTGCACCTTGAAATGATGACTCACATTAACATCTTACATACATACATAAAAATTTCAGATGACAAGCACTGTTTTGTCCAAAGCATTTGCCTGTGGTTTCACTAGAAAGTCTGCAGCTCTGATGACCAATGCTGAGTAAGAAATAAAAACAGAAATAAAACCTCTGTAATCATCCAGATTTCTTATTGTCCGTGTTGTCAGTGTTTATTTCACAGACAGCACAGAGTTTGTAATTGCCCTGTGTGGGAGGCTTTCTGTCGTAAACATGTATTGACACCTTTCCTTGGTTTTTTTATGTTTTACAGGCTTTGTGGAGGCAGCCAGATGCACCTTGACAATATGAAGTAATGGCTGTTTTTCCAGGGCAGAGCAGGAGAGAAACCCGTAGCTGACTACACAGGAGCAGCCTAAGATGTGTATTTACAGGGGCAGTGAGTCAAAACGGGCGGAAGAAAGACGATGGCACCGTGATAGCTACTTTTACCACGAGACAGTATGTAATCCACGGCTGCTTGTCAAAAAAAGCAAATGGAGCATTTAATCTGAAAACACCCTTAGTATTTCGACCTGTGCTACGTGACCTTCCATGGCTGAGGTAGACAGATGTAAAGTGAGATGAGCTGAAGCTGCTCTGATAGTGGTGCTAAGCACACACCCTTGGAGGCCCCGCAGTCCAGGGTCACGTACCAGTGACCAGTCTGTAATCATGCTCTCCTCCCCTAGGTCCACCACAGTCTTGCCATTTCCACTTTTATGGACCTCATACCTCTTGTCTGTCTGTGGAATATGACCATCTGGATTCATCAGGAGGGTTTCATGTGAGGCACACAGTGAAGCATTGATTCAACTTTATGCAGCGGTATAAATGGAGTAAATCATTATACATAGCTTAAATTTGTATGTTGCTTCAGCTAAATGGATAAAGTGAGCTAAATGAATGTGTACTTTACTAAATCTGTTTGATCCCTGGTGGACTTGACTCTGTGGGTCTAAGAGGTGACAGTAAATATAAGACCAGAAGTTTAATTGTAGGTGTAACCAGGTCTTTTTTTGCACTGACAGATTTGACCTGCTTACTGTAGTTTGTCATCAGTTTTATACATTTTGCCATAAAAATCAAGGCAACACTGCTTAATATTTACCACTTGTTTTGCCTGTTTTGGCCTGTTTGTTTAGAACCCTGCAAGAGGATTTATCGTTGCAATGCTTATAACATTGAGCTGACATTGATTCCACACAGGCATAAACAGTTGGAGTTAATCTTCTGTTTCTGCTTAATATGAGCAAAGCAGTGGAAAATCAGAACAAAAAAAATTTATACTGAAGTTAAATAAAGGGCATCAACATTATGCAAAATCTACGCAAAGCCTAAGGATACATATTTGTTGAAATTCCAGGTATTCCATGATCAATATGAAGCAACTGGCACAGTGACTGAAGCAGATTCCTTGCAATAGATGAAACTTTTCTGTTGAGCTTCTGATCAAGGTTCTAACCTTGAATTGATACAGTAAAAATTACCCAGCTGTGTAAATGGCGAAGTCATGGGTAAATAAGAAACTTATTGTACAAAGCTGATACTGTAAGGTGCCTTCAACAAAGGCATCAATCACATTATTGATAATAATATCATTTGTTAAAGACATTTCATTTTTTGAGGTCAGGAAAGAATTATTAGCTATAGGCAGAGCCCCACTAACCAACAGCACACAAAGAAGTTGATGGTTCACCCAGTACTCCCAGTAAGCACAGCCACACTGCTGGAGGCACCAGTAATGGGAGGAAAAAGCCTTTGTCAACATGTACATGTGATTTCCAGTGAAAATGGGCTGAAACCCCTGCAACATGCAGACACAGACACACCAAACACACAACCAACTGTGGGAAGGGCAATCAATGTCTATTACATTAAACATTCCCTGTGATGGACTGGAATCTCATCCAGGTTGTAGTTTCATAGCTTAGTGCACAATGATTCCAGGATGGGCTCCAGGCCATTGCGACCCTGACCAGAACAAGTGGTTAATGATGATGGGTGGATGGATAGATAGAGCTCCAGTACAAAACATGTTACATCCTTCATTCACAGCAGACTTAGACAACAAAACAATTTGTAGGTTACACTGTCCACCTAGCAGGTGTAACAGGGCACCTGGGTGGCAGCTAGCAATAATGTCTTTGTGTTTCCGACACAAAAGAGTGCAAGACCACAGCTGGAGCGCCTGCCTTTGGCTGCTCTGAAACATACAGGTCAACTTTCAAAAATGACAGCAATGCACAGACGCGCACTGGGCCAGGTGCCAGCGCACGTGGACACACTCGACTGCAGGACATGTGAAAGGTGGCTGCGGCAAAGGGGACAGTAAATGGTGTACTTTTCTATTTTCTGGTACACTGTGGACTGGAAAACCTCACATGCCAATAAAAAAAAATCACAGTGGGAACATTGAGCCCAGAGTGGAGTAATGCCACAAGGAACATTAAAAATAATATTCCAGGGTGCCAACTCACAACATTTATTAGGACTAATATTATTTACGAGTGTTTTAAAAAGCATGTTTTCTGACTGTTAGACTTGAGCACAACAAGGGTAAAATTCTGACTTGTTCCTGGGCTTTACTGTTTGCTGTCTATGTATAAAATATTTCTAGTAAAGAATGGCAATCCCACACAGAAAACCACTTGCCTCAGGCACATTTAAAATCCACATTTCTTGGCGCACTGCAATGTTCTATTTTGTTTCTGCGTGGAGATGTGCTGCTTGGGGGCTCACATCTTGCACTCCATACCCTTTAAAAACATAATTGTTTTGTCTATTAGTTTGACAGTATTTGGGGAAAATGTGGAGAGGCAAAGCACTTAAAGGGATATTATTTTTTAAAAAATCATGTAGTTTTAAATAAAGTTTCATATACTAAATAAAAATAAAACAACTGGATGTGAGAAGCATAAATCAAAGGATGGTAGGTGGGGGTCATATGCCCTCCTCATTGTACGTTAAGCTTAATATAATGTGGTGGGTGCTGATGTGTTTGTAAAAGTACCGCATCCCATTCAACATCCAAACCTTTACAAATAACATGGCCAGGGAGCCTTGAATTCAATGAAATTATACCATTTGAAATTATATTTGCATTCAGCCAGACTCCACTACTAAAAAGAGTCAGTTGCTTTAGTGATGCATTTCTACCTCTACGCAGCATACATAAAAAATGCTTGAAAATGTAAACAGAAAAATTCATACAGAAAGTCTGTAAGGCTATGTGAGGTAAAATCTGGGTGCACCCAGCATAATGTACATTCCCATTTAGAGATGTAGTGAATATTTCACACACTAGGCAGGCAACTAGGGATCATGCTCCTATGAATAAAATTTATTTTGACATGTTACAGTGTTACCTTAATTTCCATCCACCAACCGGTATCTGCTTATCAAGCCAGGCTCACAGTGGGAAAGGAAAGTGTAAACGTGGTGGAGTCATTACAAATTCAGCCCTTTGCCAAATACAGTGTTCTTCTGTACTTTCACACAAACTCATTCACCTTTTTGTCACATTCTCATAAGACACAGAAAGTACTGAAGTGAGGCCTGAATATTCCAGATTTTCAGTGTCATTAATAGGCAAGTGCTGAAGGAATCCCCGTTAAGTTTTAAAGGTATGAAAAGCTTGTCCTTTTCTATAATTAATATAATAGGAATGAGTATATTTATTATAGCCTCTGATGTTCACGTGTACAGTCCAGACTTATAAATGATCCGCAATTTGTATGCCGGACAATTTATATGTTGTACGACACATATTGGCTTAATAAGATTGGAGGGGCCTGTGGATTCCGTCTGGACTTTGCTTAAAACTCCCATATCCCTCAAAACAGATTACAATAAATAACCTTACAAGAGGGCTTAGAGACACAGCACGGGGACAGCATATAATGCAGTTTTGGACTGCACCAGAAGGGATAAAGTTGATAAAGTGCACAGACGCAGTCATACCAGAATGGACAGTTTGCACGACCCAGACCCAGCCGTTTCAACAGTCACCTGGCACGGCAGGAGGTCAAGGGGAAAATTCCACTGTGTGTACAACCGAGCAGAGTGCATACTGAAAACAAAAGCTGTGGAGCATCACATGGCAGGAGCCCTGACAGGAACAGCCCATGACGAGGGCTCAAAGTGAGACCGCGGTGTTTTTCAACAGGGAGAAAGAGTAAGGAGCAAAGTCCCCACCCTGACATCTTCCTGTGCACTGTCTGCAGGATCTGTCCACCTGAAGCCCTCATAACAGGATCCTGTACACCAAAAGCCTGCTACAATAGCTTGCCAAAATATACAACAGACTTATTACTCGGTACAATAGCATCATTGCCCATTACACAGCCATTTTATTTTCACATGGGGTGTAAAAAGAGTTGATATAGGTCACCTTTGCTCTGCCAATATTTACCCAGTGGTAGGTTTTTAAAATGAACAATTCAGTTCTAGTGCGACACAGTTGCTGTGAGGCTTTCAGGATCCCGTGCACACTGGCTCAGAATAGTTTGATGAAGGAGTCAATCATACAAACTGCACACAGCAAAATGATTAACAGGTAAAAATCCAGTTTTGCATGTATTGTTACAAAACGAGTAGGTTTTACAGAAAATTTGTCACTTTGAAAGAGTTTAAAAGTACTGTGCAGCTTTCAGGCTGTCTGCAAACCAGTATAAGGACAGCTCAATTTAACAATGATAAAGCATCAAAGCCGTGGTCTTTAAAACAGGCAAAACACTTTCCATCTGTGTGTTTCCTCTCCTGAGTGTGTTTGCAGTACTGTTGTTTAGTTTAGATGGATGGATGGATGGATGGATGGATGGATGGATTGTTTCCCCCTCAGTTCAAAAACTTAAAATGACCAAAAGGGGGTAAAGCCCTGATATAAGACATAAAATGTTTGACACCCAGGGCAGAAAAGGAGTCTGTTACTAGCACGGCATTTTCAATTTAAAAAGGGGAAACCAGAACACTCAGCGGTGAAGCACTTCTTCAAAATCAGAACCACACAGTGTAAAAGACAAGCTGCCTAGGAACAGGTTCAAACAACCGCTTCCTTAAAAAAGCAATGTAATATAGATAAGATAGATGTGATAATAGGAGGCGCTGCTTATCTCCGCTGTTTGTCATTACCCCAGCAATACTGTAAAAATTCAGACATTAGACAAGCTGTTACTGATTATGAATGAATGAAAATATAACAAGTCAAGCTGTAATTCATTTTTATTATAACAAAACACAATGCTGTTATTGTTATGCATAAAACACATTTTATCGTTGTATTTTATTTAGGGTGGATTATTTTTCATCCAGAATTCGATTATTTTTTTCTTCAGCAAACAATGCTAAAAAATGGTTCTGCAGTCTTACGACCATAACATGAGTTAACTGCCGACAGCTGACTGTCTGTGTCCTTGCCGTCTCCTTAAGCAGATCACCTAACTGGGGGCTGCCAGGGTCGTAGCTTCAGAGTTGGGGGTCGATGAATGAAGAGGGATTCCACTCGGTTCCTAATGACACCTTACCGCCGTGTGTCTACCTCCGCCTGACTCTGGCCCCACCAGCATATTACAACTAGTGCCAGAAACCTTTTTAAGTCATTTGATTGTACTATTCTGCTGCATTGTGTTGTCTCTTTTTCCAAAGGCCTTAAATACTCCGCTTTTGCTTACATTTTTTATCCATTTGTACAGCTGTGCATTACTGCTGAAGCAGCTTGAACTTGAACTAACCAACCTTTTGTTTCTGTTCTTTAATCACTAAGCAACTCAAAGTACCAGCATGGATGTTGTACATGTGTCTTACAACAGAGATGTGTAACTACGTCACCAGCCTGTGATCTCAGTGTTTCAGTAAACACTAACAGTTTATACAGCCAAGAGAAGAAGATTATCCTTGGGCGGGACAGAATTCTCTCAAAATGCTCACAACAATCAAACAAAAATGACTGCAGCTACTGCTTGAATGTCATGCTGTTGGCAAAAAGCCAAAACTAATAAAATTTGCAAGTTTTTTATTTATAACAGCTCACTTTTAAATTTGCTTTCTTTTTCTGTGTGAATTGACTGTCTCACTGTGGGCGTGAGTGAGCCGACACAGGGCATTAGTGATGAGAAATCACCAGCAACTGGCTGGACAGCAGGGAGACTACAAGAATAAATGAGCTGTGGGAGGTCAAGTCGTATTTCTACCGCTCACTTGCACTCAAGAAGTCATGATCTCCTCACCAGTGGCCTCAATCCTGTAAGCCAACTTTAGCAGCCCTGCTGTCCACTACATAGCAAGAAAGCAATAGAAACAATGATGAGCAGGCTGGAGAGCTGTCAGTGTTGCGAGCAGGGTACTGTGAGTAAAAAATAAAACAAACAAGGCACGATTAGGGTTAGAAAAGGCAGAAATACTGTGCCATCACCTGTGATTTATTCACACCAGCCATGTGAATAAATGCCTAGCAAAGCATGCTCACCTGTCTGAGCAGGAATATTTGCACCCTGACACAAAATCACAAAATCAATGGCATAGCCTACATCTAGTCAATGCTTAAATATTTGCCCAACACAATGAACCTTCACTGAGAAAAAGGGCTGCAGAATATCCATGCCAACAAAGTTATTATAGGCAGGAGTGAAATCAAGAGTTCAATGGGAAGCATATTTTCTTGCCTCTAAGACACCTGCCCTGGGAACCCACCAGGGAGGAGCAGTCTGAGACTATTGACACTTACAGCACCTCAGTGTGTATTCAGCACACCGTGAATTCCGAGCCTGGAGATGTAGGGTTGGTGCCCAGTAGGACTTCCTGTTCTATTCTGGGCTTTGGAACGTGTGTTTGCCAAAATGAACACAGACTCAGAGGAGATTAAACAAGCATATCTGCTCACCACTTCTGCACAGCATATCTGCTCTTATATTGGTTACAAAATAATCATCAACCTTTGTCTACAGTAAATCTCCTTCTTTAGTGCAAATGCAACTCAATGTTTGACATTTATTGACACATTCTTCCCCGCAGCAGTGTTAAAGTATCTGTAATCTGCTATCAACTCAGGACGGGAGGATCCAGAGAGAACTAGGGCAGGAGAATGCGTACAGATCGTGACCCATGACATCTGAAGGGGGTGCATGACAGAAGGTTCCCCTCAGCTGCTGTCCACTACTACATTCACCATTCTACAAACACAGAAAATAAGGACTCTGCATTCAACATTCCACCAGTCAGCGTAATTAGCAAACTTCTTTCAAAGTTTGCTCTATATGTCCATTGCTGACCGGCACCTGGGACTGGACCGCAGGCTCAGTATTACTATTTAAAGGTAGACTGAGCAATGTCCTTAACCACTACAATGCCTTTAAAAGATCATAGTAACTAAATTATTTACTCGCACAGATCTGTGATCTGTCTGGTGAAATGTGAGATAATGACATCTCCACTTTCGCCATATCCGGAGAGTCTGTGAGACCATGAGAAAATGGGCATCGGTGCTATGGGTTGTTAATGAAAACAGAGATTAAATTGGATTAGGCCGAGGTGACTGTTTGTGCGTCAGCAGTCCAGCTCCAGCATTTGTTGCTCTGAGCACCTTCAAACCTGCTGTGGTGCAGATTACTGCCGTCAGGCGACGCTCTAGAGCTCAGGAGATGCTGCATGCCCTCCTGGCACCTCATATCTCACGTCAGTGGGCATCTGCTGGTGTGGTTTGTCTTTCACATGCAGCAAAAGGATATACTGAAAAGCCAGTTTAATTAGGATCGTGTCCCTGTTAGAGGAGAATGAAAAAAAAACATTTCTACTGCATCCACCATTGAGTTGTCAACCCAGCAGAGCTGTCAGGAAGCTATTGAACACGTGCGAAATGACACAAAATGTCTGACACTCTATTTGACAGCACAGGCGTAAAACACATGACACACTGATGGACTACACCTTGGGGACAGGGCCTGACACTGGCCATGTTTCTCAGCTCTGAACTCCTCTTTGAGAATGTGAGCTTGTTCAGTGCAGACCCCTCACTGTACATGTGCAGCCCTGCCATACCCATCTTGTCTTCAGGTGGGAAACCAGGCCCTGTGAGGTTTACAGCGCGATTACAGTGATTATAGGAAGTGATCTAAAGCACAGCAAAGGCACCTTAACTCACCAGCATAAAAATGATCAAGATAAATATGCAATGGTTCTCCACTAATAGGAAAGAAATATTATCATGTATACAGAACAAAAGCATTAAGACTGATGCCTAAGCAATAGTATATTATGATTTTTACACAAACAAACAATCTTCTGTTGCTGTAGGATTGTCACACCTCCTTGGTTCTTATCTCAGTATGACACGTGGAGTCAGGTGTGTGGAAGTCGCTAGTATGACTTCACTTTGAAGTACACACAGCTGAAATGAGGTTCGGTGGAGGAGGCTGGCCAAGACCAGCACCGACACCAGCACCCCATGCTGCCGGAGGTGAGCTAGCCATGCCATGATGGACGAGATCAGCAAACTTGCATCTTGACATCAATTTATTTAGCTTTTCTTGTCTAAAATAATGTTGTCTGCAGCAGTACAACTTTTCTTGTCTGCAACTGCTGGCACTATGTTTATATGTAGAATGCCTGGGGGGCGTAGCCAGTGGCCCTTGGATCTCCAAAGGTTTATTTTTCTCCTTTGCTGTTTATGGTTGGGTTTTTTTTCCTCTCCTCAACTACTGGCAGGCTTACTGTATTGCACTTATACACTGTATAGTGTCTCTTGTCATTAAATGTATAGCTAATCTCTTATCTGTAGGCTGACTTTAGATCTAATATATCTAGTCTGTTGTTCCAACCTGTTGTTCAGCACTTTGAGTCACCGTGTGTGAAGGAGTACTATATAAAAATAATTTTAATGAAAAACTGAATTAAAAAGGAGCAAAACTGCGAGGCTTTAAACAACTCGAGAACTTCAGCACTCTGGTCTATGTAGGAAGTTCCAGCTGAGCACTCAGTGCTTCTGTAACAGGGTCATGAGCCTCACGGCCCTCATAACCATGAGGGGATTAAAACAGTGCGGGTGTCAGAGGGGGCCAAAGCGATTAAGTGTTTGTTTACTGTAACTAGGTGTATGTGTTAGGGAGACATGGTACCCAGGTGTAGGTGATGTCCTGGCTTGGAGTTGTGGCCCACAACAACATACTGTATATTATCATTACATTTATTCATTCTGCAGATGCTTTCCTCCAAAAGTGACACACGAGTCTGAGCAAACAAAAGTAATAGTATGTTATATTATGAAATAAATCCTAAAATATTATTTAATTATTTTTATGGACTCATTTGGCTCAGTACAGCTGCTCTCAAATTGTCACTAAACGAACTAGGTGAAACCCTTGAAATCAAACCTCAAAATAAAGCTGTCTCTTAAATCCAGTCCCTTTTGTTTTTTAAGTTTTGGCATGCTATTTTTATTTTAATGATATCATAAAATCTGTATAGGCTCCAGACCACCACAACCCTGAGCAGGGCAAGCGGTTAAGGATAATGGATGGACGGATGGATGGGTGAATAAATTCCATATATTTTATCATCCTGTGTATTTCTTTGACTCAGTGCACTACAGCATTACCAAGTGAAATAAAATGAAGAACTTGGATTAATTTCAGCAAAACCACTGGGAAGAAGAAAGCTGATATCTGTCTTTTATATATAATTGCAGAGGTTCACAAAACACACACTCTGCTTCAGTACTCTGAGAAAAAGTGCATATTTGTTCTACATGCCATCTGGGTGACCATCATACACACAGTACAGGCACTGTTTTGACATTGTTCTGACATGTCATACAGTGACATGTTACTGCAGCCCAAACTGATGCAAATATTCAACAGTCCATTTCACGGTTCTAACAAATGTCCGCCTTTCCCTCCACATGTCCACATACATGTCAAATCCTTCATTTTTGTCCGTCACATTACAACAGTTTTCATACAGGCACCAGTTTTCATTGCAGACATTCTGAAGAGCCACCTCAGCGCTGGACAAGATGCATAGTAGCTCTAGTTGTATGTTAGTAGTAAAGTATCTGTAAAACATGTTAAATGTTTCGTGAAACATATGCGATATAAAAGATAAACAGGAGTGCGCTAAACCATTCAGTCAGCATGTTTTGGCTCGTACGATTCCAGAAGCAGAACGTACATTTATAAGGAAAAAAAACTCACAAAGCAACTCAGGTGCTGAGCTCCACATTGTCTCATTTTAGGTAGCTTTTTAACTAAATGTTTGCATCTGTCATATTTTCGCCTGGCGTGTGTTCCGAGCGGGACGACCGGGTGACTTACCTGCAGCTCGCACCACGCCACCTCTACTGTGGTCTCGGTGTCCAGGCCCTTGTAGACCGTCTTGAAGGAGCCCCTTCCAATTTCGATGTTGAACTTGAGGTACCTGCCATCGGGTGAAGTGGCCACTGCTTTGGTTTCCACATCCTCCTTCTCCTCCTGCTCCCAGTTGCTCTCAGCAGGGGCCTGTGACAGAACAACCTTCTGGTGCTTGCTTGGGGTGTTTTCCTCCTCGGAGTCAGAGCAGGCAGCCGGCGTTTGAGTGCCGGGCACCAGACTGTCAAAGCTCCCGCTGGGAGGGACGGAATCTGTCGCGAGGCTGCAAGCGGAAGCACCGGTACCAGTACAGGTGCTGTTACAGGTCCTGCTCTCCTCCGTCAAACTGTCTGTGAATATGTCCCCGGTGGCCCAGGGCAGCGTGTCCAGGTTCAGCTTGTGCAGGTTGTACGAGTTCCTCCTCAGCACCGGACCCATTGGCACAGACAGACTGTCGTCCGGACCCGTCGGCAGGGCTGCAAACCCACACCCAGCCAGGTCCACTTGAGACATTCTCCAAATCCTTCTAACGTGTATATTTATACCTTTGAGGGATTTCCTTTGTACTCTGACAGGCTACTCTTCTCCATTGAGCATGGTCCTGCAAAACAATATCGGTCTGCATTGACTGAGGTGAGAAATGTGAGCTGAGCTGATGAAAACCTGAACGTTACGATCTGTAACATTTCCCTTCATTTCATCTGCACTTCGTCTCCTCGCTCTCACGATTCTGCTCTTACCCCGTGTCACACTTTCTGGCTCCTTCACTTCGTTCTTGTTTATTTTACGCTAAGTGCGTTCTCATTATTGCATTATTGTACACAACTTGTACTTCATCTTACTGCAAAGGGAGCTGCTTCTAAAGTCGCTACAGAAGATAAAGTTTTTACTACTGCAGTTACTCACGGACGCGGCGGCTGGCGGTTTCTTCGCTCCTCTCCCTCCATAACTTCACACCTCAAATTCATATCTCAACCCGCGAGCTCGTTCTCCGGCGGGAACGTGCCTGTGTGCGCGCGCCCGCGTCCCCCCCCCCCCCCCCCCC
>UFQX01000537.1:184520-264595 GCA_900497675.1 Arapaima gigas | reverse complement strand
CCCCCCCCCCCCCCCCGAGCGGCGACAGCGCGCTGGTGTTTCGCGGACGTGTGGCGCGAAGGATAAAGAGAAGCGAAGCAGAAAATAAGTCGAGCTGCACTTCATGGGACAAACCCTTTATTTGTTAGTTTTAGTAAAGAAGGTGGAAAAATTACATGAACTCGAAAGAGGCGAGTCTGTTTGAGGCACGGCGGGATCAGACGAGGGAAACACGGTAATAAAAGTAATACAGAAATGCGCAGTGACGTCAGATACTCCCGCTGAGAAACGCGCCTGCAGTATAGATCGGCGCTGAGCGTTTGTCGCTGTAGATCCCACACGTGGGCAGATGTACGATGCGTGACCTGATGACACGAACAATATGGGACCCAGTTCTTCACGTCGGAGCTTTTCAGAAGATCCAGGGGCCATTTTACACAGTCAGCGTGGAGCACCTCCAGTGTGGGCCGATGCTCTGGACTTTTCTTGAACCCTCTTAACTCGCAGACATATTTACTGGCATATTCTATTTGAGCAACATTTTATTTTGCAGGACTTTGTGAGAAACAGTAGGAAGAGCCGGACGGCGCTAATAAGAACAGAGGAAGCTTCTGTGATGTTAGTTTTCCTACCTGGACGCGCTGAAGCGCATCTGCGTGCACTTCCACAGAACACTTTCATGAACCGGGCCTCTCTGGTCCCGCAAAGCCAGCACAGATCCCTCACGCAGCCTTTATCGCAGAGGGTTATTTGCGGAAACACGTCGCCCAGCGAGCAGCACAGCTGGGTCGCAGCCGCAGCTGTGCTGGTTAAAGAGACTCTGTGCTGCGTGTTTATCGACCCCGGTGTCACTCCCACGTCACACTCGCGGTTTCCCTCAAATCCTTTCACCTTTATAAAGTCACAGCCACTGGGTCTGTGTTCTGTCGGCATACAGGCGCGTGGGCCGCTTTATTAGGTACACATGGCTGTTCGTCCGCAGAGGCTCTGCACGTGGTTGGGGCGCAGTACACAAAGCGGCCAGACTAGGCGAAGAGGTCCAGCTACCGCCAGAACGACCGTTAGCGTGGACGAGGCGTGGGGTCTGACTGGTTTTGAACACGGCTTCCAGCATTTCTGACACCTGGTGAGATATTTACACATTACAGCCCCACAAATAGGACAGTACTTAACCTTACTTCACTGCAGTACCCCGCGCTGCCCCCAACTCAAGCCAGTGCAGCATCTTTGGCACGAACGTGATGTTAACAGTGAATGTGCCGTCCAAGAAACGCCAGAAACACCCAAGGTGGCGGACGACAAAATCTGCAGAAACAAGTCCAGCACCTGGTTGCCGAGTCCCTGCTGCTCCGGAGGCGAAAGGGGACACAATCGAACAGGTGTGGCTAATAAAGTGGCCGGCGACGGTGATGTTCCACTAGCGCTGCTGCACATTGGCACAGCAGGCGACGTCACTCACACCAGGCAAACGAGGGACTTTGACATCATTGCCTGCTCTCCTAAAATCCGGCGAGTCGCACGGCAGTAAAACGAGGTAGAGACAAATCACCTGGCGAACAACCCCACTGTCCTTCCCTCAAATGCCCCGGGTAACTTTTTCATAATCCTAGTCGTCCGATATGTTGCCATTTCAAGTGTTTGTGCAGTTGACTAATAATCACGAATGATTAAAAAAGGCGGATTAAAAGAGAAAACGCTCGAGTTCGTACATTATAACTGACGTGCGAGGCGAGCTGGAATTCGGGCGAAAAACGTAGCACGGAATGCGATTAGAGCGCCATCTAGTGGGAGGAGAGCGACGCTCCGCTCATTCTGCCCGCAAAACGCGTGTCCCACACCATAATAAACAGTGCTACTGTGATATAGTCCTCCGTGTTTTATACCCATTTAGCTGTGCCTTCATATCACTTACCGAAGTACCCACAGTAATAATATTTGGCTGACAGCTTCGATCAGCTCGACTGAACCCCTGTGCCGCCCACCGGCCGCTGGCCCCGCCCACAGAACAAAACCCAATCACGTTGTGATCTGAAGTCATTTCTGAAGTGTTACCAAAGCAGCAGCAGCAGAAGGTCCCCCATGAAGCACACAAACCCAGTTTCACCCCCATTTTATTGTACAGTATTTTCTTGCTATAAAAGAGCATCAAATCAAAGGAGATATGATTAAGAAAAGTGGTACTCTGGGAAATGTCACGTGTGTACAAATGAGACCCATCTTAACTGTAAGGTAAACTACAGTAATGGAGCACATACCTTACATGTTTTACTCTTTTCTACAACATATCACAAACAGCAGTACCCCAAAGACTCTCGCTGGGATTTTAGGTGAAGCCCTGACAGAAGCTGAAAGGAAACATGACCATCTGACCACTGACTAACTGACGGAAAAGGAAAAGTGACACAGACTGTTGTGCTGTGATGCGAATGTCCTGAAGAAAACAAGAATGACACAAAGGTTCAATGGGTTCCCTGAAATGTCTTCAGTGTTCAGGGCAACCAGCGGGGGAAAAAAGACCCAAATCCCATGCTTTTCTCTGTCCTGTGAGGGGAAGACACACCTCTTCCAGGTTCTGCCCATCGCAGATCTACCTACACAGTTCCACGCCACGGCAGTGCCTGCTTCAGAAGAACTTGACGCCCTTCCCCTCGTCCATCGTGATGATCTCAGCCTTGCTCTCAGCCTGTAGAGCCTGTAGGGATCGCAGCAGCATCCACTCTTCCAGCCCGTGGAATTCTGGGAGCAAAGCAAACAAAGATTGCCCCCTTGGAGAGAATCTAATTTAACCTGACGTCACATAAAGAGAACGTGTACAACCCAGAGGTGGAAAATTTCCACATCTGCGGATATCTGATTGACACAATGCAAATGTTGCAGAATGTAGTTGTGCGAGGAGGTGGCCAATATTCCTCCGCAGTGGACGTGAGCCCCTGGTCATCGGCTACACTAAGTGTTTCGTTGCAGTCACTGCAGCTAAAGATGGTGCGGTTACTGCTGCGAAGGGGCAGCTAGTTTTTCCTGTTCATTCCGTTATCTTCCACACCAAGGTGATGAGGTAAAATCAATACTGGTGTCACTTTTCTCACTAAGGCTCCATTCAGACACCACTAGAACTGACAATAAGAGGCGATCGCGTTTCACCGACTCGGAGAGTAAATGTGATACCTTCGTTTTCTGTGTCATCCCCATTGGAGAGTTCATAGAGTGTGAACACAGAGTTGATCATCCCATTTTTACAAACCTGCAAACATGAAGGAAGGAGAACAAGAAAACAGCTTCATTACACGCTTACGGTCATTAGTTTACTGCAAATGTCCCCTCTTGTGTTTTATTCATCTATTTAGCACCTTCTGTAATGGAGGTTGTGTTGAAGCTACTGTACATGTGAATTTCACTGCAGGGATTAACAAAGTTCTACCCGGACCTTTTCCCTTTTGCCTCACTGCTCTTGTCCTTGTTGTTTCACCAGCTCACGTGGACCTTCTTGCAAGCGGCTGTACGGTGACGAAAGCTGAAAGGCGCGGTGCAGCATAGCGGTGCCCCCCCCAGAGCGTCCCCTCACGCTCTCCCTCAGACGCCTGCCCAGGCAGAAAGGCACATGCTCCTGACCTCTTCCTTGCGGGGGACTGGAGGGGCTGCGCTGCGTTGGACTCTCTGCCTCAGGGACACATTCATCCGAGCAATCTGAGAAACCACCTTCTCTAATAGTGCCCAAGTCCGCCTTCCTCTTAGCTCCATAATGACTGTAATTTAAAACCTCTGGAGCTGCAGCACTGTAGTGTGGAGCCCCCCAAAAATAACATCTGTGATGAATTAGATTGCTTTACTCTAAAGAGTTTATTCCTTGAAGCGATGTGACCGCGCTGATGAATGCGCTGATGAACATGTTTATCGTGCTCGTGGTGGCAGTTTGGGGACAAGTGAGCACACTCAGCTCCCAGTCTCCCTGGGGACAGGGCATATGGGAGCAATTACACTTTGTTGCTGGTGATTAAGTTACAAACCACGCAACAAACAGGCGTGACTCAGTTCCCATCCAGCATGATGCCGTGGCCAACGGTACGAGGCGAACATCTGTGTGGTCTACGCTCTGGGCTCACTTGGCTGCAGGGCCCAGGTGGGTGGCGAGGATCGAACCAATGAGCTTCGATGGACTGGGTACAATACACCATTCAGGGTTTCTTTGGCATAATTACAAGCAATGACACAGTTATTTGAATTACATCACTTTTAAAATCCAAAACATAGAAGAGTAATGCGCTGAAACACAAGAGGCAAAAAGGTCGAGTTACGGGAAGGAATTTCTCCCAAACTGAACTCCGAAGGACAACATTTTCAGTGCTGTTTTTAAATACTGACTTATTATAGTGAAACATATCATTGTCAACCATCTTTATTCAAGTACAGACTGCCCCTTTCGATTACATTCGATCCCTTGTGTTCCGGTCTCCAATCGATACCTGCAGCCTTTTAAAGCCAAAAAGCGACTGACTCTCCACTATTTATCAGTAACCACTTCAGTGCAGGAAACAGTTGGCCAGTCCAGTCTCTCACCCACATGCAAGAGGCAATTTATCCTCAGCAGTTCACTTGAAACACGTCTTTGGACGGTGGGAGTAAGCCCACTCAAAGACAGAGAGAACGTGCAAACTCCACGCAAGGTGAGCTGTACTGGAACTCACGGAGAGAAGAGCTATGAGGTAGCAACACTACTCAGTTTGGCACCTCCCCCCCCCCCCCCCCCNGCAAGGTGAGCTGTACTGGAACTCACGGAGAGAAGAGCTATGAGGTAGCAACACTACTCAGTTTGGCACCCCCCCCCCCCCCCCCAGACATATAGACAGGCACTTTATTAATCTCTGCAGGGAATTTTTTTACAGAACACAGGAACTGACTAATGAAACAATGTTTTTATATTTTATGAACCTAAGGAGTAGCATCAATGGATAAAGAAAGTAAATCTAAGTGCAGCTATTGACACACCAACAAATCTTGACTTACCATGTAAGATGATAAATTTTACAGTGCTTTATAGATTAACAGACCCAGGTGATTTTTCCTGCATCACTTTAGGGTGAAGTAGGTTGACTTGAAAGAGCCCACTTGCAAGTCACGTTATATCAACTTGGGTCACAACCCTGAAAAGAGGTGCTGCTCCTGCTTTACTCCACTATCAACCGTGATGTATGCTCCATGTAAACCTTTCTGAAGAACATTAGATTCCTTCTGCACAGCCATCTTTCACCTCCAACCCTACTACACCCTAAACGCTATGGTGCACACAGCTTACCCACTGGTATATGAGCTTCCCCCACTCCTGCGGCCGCCGCCACATAATCAGACAGCGTGTCTTGTTTTTGTCTATCCACTCCAGGTTCCCTGACAGCAGGCACAACAGCTGCATTACATTTTGCATACTGAACTCATTATATTTGTCACATTAATTACAACAAAAAAACGAGCACAAATGCACAGCGATCCCTCGGTATCCGAACTCTCTATATCTGAATTTTCACTATAATAGCTCTTAAAAATTAACACATAGATATCGGTATCCAAATAAAACTTTGGCTATAACAAGTTTTGATTCGATGCTAATCCATAACAAAAAAAGAAAACAAATCAAAATAAATCGTGTATGATACAAGTTTACAAATAAATACCATACAGTATAGTACAGGGTACTGTAATAAAATGCCAGCTAGGCGGATGCATACACAGGTGTTATCAGCTGTTTCTGCCCAATTCACTTTGTCTGAACGCATTTGTGACGGGTCACCACATTTATTGCACAATTTTATTTATTTATTTATTTTTTTTAAAATAAAACTATTTATTTAAACGCCAGTTGCTGTGTGAAACAGAGGCGGATGGGGGAGGGGGGTGTCACTTTTACACACGTCTTTATTCAATACATCCTAAGACTGAGGTGGGGCTCTGAACCTCTCACCTCCCGTGTGTAACGCTGGGACTGACATGTGAGACGTACTGTACTGGACACACTGCACCGCGGTATAAACACACATTCACGACACCATTCAGTCTTTTCTAATGCGATAACTGCTGTTTACCGTGTTTATCCTGCTCTGCTCAGGGCTTCGTAGTTATATAGGTGTTTTCTGATGGACTGAGGGTACAATATTTATTTATTTTCCCTCTATTTAACACGAGGGGAAATAGGAACTTTGTATCCAAAAAAATTCCGTATCCACTGCATTTTCAGGGGCAAATTAGATTCGGATACCGAGAGGTCACAGCTCAATTTGACAAAAGAGCAATTTAAAGATCACCCACATTTACCTTTTTTCCTTAATTCTTCAAAAACAATTTGGATGGCCTCCACCGAGAGTTTTCCTGAAATCTTCGTTAAGAATCATTCAGATCATATTAAAAACACAAAACCAGAAGCTTTAGAAAGGCGTAATTCAAGGTTTAAGGTTAAAAGGAGCTGCACGCCAACAGTGTATGGCAACAGCCAACTCTGTTTGATGATACTGAAAAGCTTTTGTGAAAATGAACAACACAAAACTGTACTTTTGAAATGAAACAATTAGTGTCAACGAGATTTTTATGGTATTTATAAAAAAATGGATAATGCAGGAGAATTGTGCAGTCAGTATTTCTAGAAAAGATCTAGGCGCAAACCACTCTTCTGTGGCCTGCTCTTAACTGGAATCAGGTCTCATAATGTACTGCTAATTCTAGCCGATGAACACAATGCTGCATGTACCAGATTTGGAGACAGAGCGATAAAGAAACCAGAATGGTTTCATGGTGTTGAGTTGCACCAACACGAAAAGCACTAAACTGGTGTAGCAGTAGTGGAACATTTGAGGGGAAAGATACGCTCGATCTTCCTGTTGTTGAACATTGGACTTTCCTGAGCCTCCATCACATCCAGGGTGTAGAGCTTCCTGTGTCGGCAGTAAGAGAGAGCCAGCGAGCACCATGCCGCCATCTGTTTCTGTCTCGTGTCAACATTTGGCTGTAACCTGTCAGAGAACATGTGGTGTCACTGTTAGAGGGATGATTTTTTTGAAGCATCACAGTGACTGAGAGGTTCCTCACTGGAAATAACAAAAACACACCATTTGCAGTCAATCAGCATCCACAGGCTCCTCATTTTATGAGGTTTCATGGTATGAACATTTTTTCCAGATTATTTAACAGAATCCTATCTTATTGACTTATCTGTTTTTTTAAATTTTCTGTCTGTTGTGAAGCTCAAATGACCTGTGCTTCCAAACCCAGCAATATGTTGGCAGTAAACTGCGCCAAACCAGCCCACGTCTTCGTATTCCTGAGTGTCAATGACCAATAACATGATGACAAACAATGCACGTCAATGGAATAAATAGCCAGCAATCGGCAGGAAATGAGCGTTTGCAGAGACAGTACTTTTCTGCTCAATCATTTTAAATCAGTTTTAACTTTATTGTAGTTGGAAGTTAATAATGTTACAACAAAAAGTCAAAGTACTAGCATATATTATACCAGTACAAAAGATATCATTTTAAAGTAACTTTCATTTTCATGTTCACTGAAGTACATAATTTTTAAAATAATATTACACAGACTTTTTTTATACCTTTGTCTGAGAATTTAGAGAACAGAACGAGAGAACTGGGGGACCTCTGCATTAAGATTGAACCAACTGTGAATTAGTAGAAAAAGGAACTTTTGGACATGCTGACAATTTGAGTTACAAACTGATTTTTGGTCCCAGCTACGGGAATCCTAAGTTGTACTCATAAGTTGAGAAACCAGTGTATTTACCCTGAATGACTCCAGTAAAAATACCCTGCCGTGTCAATGGATAAATAGTAGAAAAAGTGAATTATTTGACACAATATGTATTATTGTTATTATTATTACTTTTATTATGAACAACTGATGTTCTGCAGAACACAGTGCTGCCCCCCCTAATTCTTCTCCTGGCTCTCGCATTTCCCGTTTGAGGTTCTCCTTTCACTGCTGTGCTGAATATATCCAGCTCTTCTCTCTTTTCCTGCACCCACAGCTTGATGAAATGTGAAAACAGTCAATATTGAATAAACAGGCTCTGCCTCAAAAATGGTCTATATGTGTCCCAGTCTTCACCTTGCTGCCTTTTTCATAGAGGAATACATTGCTTTACAGAAAAGCATTTGCCGAATTAATCTTTGTGATAATAATAACAACAATAAGAAACACTGACACTATTTACATGCGGCGAAACATACAAAACTTTCAACTTGACGAGTTGTCAACTGAGTTGTAAATAATCTCAAACTATCAAGTGGGTTAAACTATGCTGTGTATCTCGTGTCTTTTTCCTTTATTTAAAGCAAAAAAGAACTGCAACAAACTCCAACTCTGAGGAACATGAACTTTGATAAATGTGATAAATCAGAGTAACTGGCTGACTTGTTTTTTTATTCCATAACACGCATAAAGCTGAACATAAGCCATATGCCATATGCCAGTTACTCGCAACAGATATGGCTTTATTTCCAGACGGATGGTTTATTATTTGAGCATTAATGTCCTGCATGTTGTGGTTATGGATCAGACAGCCATCCAGAGGCAGACACTTCCCTAGCTGCTCAACAGCTCCACACCCACTGCGCGCTTTGAGAGAAAACACCACACACGACACATGTCATTAGTCTGTATCACAAGCATATCGTAAAGGAATAAGTATAACTGCACTCACGTGAAAAAAGGGGGGAAGTTGTACTGCCACGGCCACTCAAAACTCATCTCCACAATTCGCTAGACAAATGCCCGGAAGTGTGTGCATCAGCAAAAAGCTTCCGCCCTTCCGGAGTGCAACGAAGAACCGCCCCAAAGGGGCCCGGTCCCCGCGTCGCCTCAGCAGCAGCGGCCTCTCGCGGAGCGTCTGTGACGTCGCGGAGCAGCGACGGACTCGTGCAACAGCGACCTACCCGCTACTGTAGCTGCCTCATATCTCATTTCACTGTTTGTTTTATCGGATATAACGTATGTGTACATTTTTATGCCATGGAAAGGAAGTCCATAGGCACCCAGACGTTAAATACCACCTTGCCAGGATTTTTTCCCTCAGAAAATATAAACGTAAAGTTTGGCGAAGCGCCCTTCACCGTTCTGTTAGACTCCCTGACTGATCTGAACAGCAAAAACAAGCAACGTTTAGAAAATGTGTCGAATTGCTGGGGGGTCTTCAAAGACAGCCCAGTAGCGGGTAGGTGTGTGGAAGGCAGCGAGGCGGCCACCATTTCGTCTCCTTCAGCTTCATACAGGGACACTTTCTGTGGCCCTGACTAATTCATGGCCTAGCTAACCGCATACTTTTTTCAATATATGCTAAAAAATTACAGTGAAATTTACAACACGTCTCGTGCACAGCAATAAGGGACAAGAATATTTTAAGCGCGCTGAAATGAGCCATTCTGTGGTCAAATGAGTATGTTCTTCTTCCCATAAAGCATGTCTCTGTCTACCACTAGAGCCCAGTGTCAGAGTTGTGTTCTCACTAACTGTGGCGTCTCTGCTTCAGAAAGCATCTTGTTGATATGTGAGGAGCTGCAGCAGGACCCTCTGGTGGGGTACCAGGCTCTGGAGATACTGGACAGGTCTCATGCGGCTGTGTCATACCGTGACCAGAATTGTTGTGTGTCATAGTATTTGCTGGCTTTTTTGTCAACCACAGATATGTCCAGGCTAAACAAGAATATGTACGTCACCCTGTTTGTGTTGTGTTGCCGACTCAGGTTCATGATAAAACACCTGGAGAACCTGCTCAGTTGCCAGCACGTGGGAGACACCACCAAGGGAGATGGCAGGAGCCACGAAGAGACTGTTTTGGAGACGCTGAGAGACAAATCCACACTGCTAGTGTTCTCGTGCATTCAGTTAGCTAGCAAACTAACACACCACCTCAGTGTAAGTATCTACACACAGACTCGTTGTTCTCAAATTTAGTGTCATTCAAGAGCTACTGTGCACATTCGTCCCCAGTTATTCACTGCTCAATATTCAGGTTTTCACACGTCCAGTCCACAGTTATTAATTCAACTTGTCATTAATTGTTCCAGACTTTCACTGAGTGATAAAGTGAGACTGCATTAGAAAACTGCACCCAGCAGCCGAGTGAGAGAAACTCTGACATGCATTACGTTGTGGGAATCCTACCCACACTCTCCGCTGAGGTCTTGCACTCCACAGTCTCACTTGTGGAGACTCTTTTGCACTGTTGTGCTTTAAGTTTCTACTTATTCATTTATTTAAATGTAATATACAGCCTTCATCTTCCTGAAGCTGGTCCCCACACACGATCACAATCACTCAGTGATTACTATGCAAGATCGTTTTATTTCATTAAATTTTATATTCAGAAAGTTTTATGAGCAGCATTAGGTCACAGCAACAAACAGGCTGTGGTAGTACACTGAGAGATTTCAGCAGAAACATTTTTAATCTAGACTCTTTTTTTTTTCCCAAATGAAATTTCTGTGAATAGCTCGCAATCACCCTATTGGCCCAGTTGGCATTTAGTTTTGGCATTGATTTGTAATTTAAAGTATAAGAAAAAATAAAACATATACAAAAATGAAATAAAAACACAATTCTCTGTCCTTGCCTCGATTCAAATGTGGACTTAAAATATCAGCTACAGAATGTTTCCTACTACAACTACTGCTTTTAAACAGCTTTGCAGGCATAGTTGGATAAATAAGATTTTAAAAAACGATAAAAGATTTTTTTAGTAATTGGCAAAAACAAGCCACAAAAAGTAAAACCACGTGATTCATTCTAATTTCATGTGTTACACCACTTTTTCCTTAAGACATTGGGCAGCACGTTGGGTGATTTTGGGGTGAACTTGGGACAGGATTGGAACAAATTGGTGTTCTTTTCCATAAATAGTGATGTAAAGTACTGTTATTATCTTTTTAAGTATTTATTTCCAGAAAGAATTGGGACCAAAAAACAGGCATTAAGTCTATACGAATATTATTACACCTCACGATAAGTCCGAAAAGAGGCCTATGAAGAAGTAGAGAAGTAGCACACGGCATTTTGTTTTATAGTCCATTGATAACAACAGAGCAGTGGCGTTTTTGAAGTCCATCGGACATTCCTGTTCTAAGGAGACCCTTCTTGAGTCTGAAGTTGTCATCTTGAAGACGCTGGATTTCTCCATCAACTTCCCCAACCCACTCATTTATGTTGAGACACTGCTGGAAGTGCTGGGTGAGTTTATTACGGTGATATTTTTTCAATCTTGTTTCTGTAGTTTCAGGAAATTGACCCAAATGTTTTAATGTCTTCCATGTATTCTGGAATAATGTGTGAAACATTTCTTTGCTCCGATATGTGAAACAAACAAATGACTGTGGAGAAATAAATATAAATAGTGCAGTATGCTAGGGAATGTTTTTCAGTGAAAACGTCATGGCTTCCATGCGCTTATACCAGCCTCATTATAAGTTTGTGTGCAGTCTTTCCTCACCTCACGAACACAGTGCATTCCTGAAAAACCCTTTGCAAGGGGAATTCTCCTAAGCCAGAGATGTAATTGCCATTAGTTTCAATTGTAAACATGTATTAGTTCTGGAGCCCCAAAACTGACAATAATTTATTCCAAAAATCTCCAAGTCGAAACAGTTGCTTCAATAGTTAATATTACTTTTGAACACACCATACATAACAAGGCAGTTTCCCTTCATGAACTACTCTAAAATGTTTTATGTCTGTCTGCCTGCACTGTATGTACCAAACGAACATTCACAAGCAAAATGCGCATACAATTAATACAATGTGTTTGCGTATTAATTTAACCTTTGATCTCGAAAATAGAAGAGTACAGCTGCAGAAACCTATAGAAGCAGTGCAGATGAGCTTACAATCAATAGACACTAATGCTAGACACAGTACACTGCACTGTAGGTGTCACATTGCTCTGCTACAGGGAAGGCTGGCTGGGAGGGAAAGGCAGCACAGTGTACTGTATCGAGCATTATAAAGGACTTTATTTAAAGCTGACAGCTAAATGCTACACAATAATCACTGTTATTACTGGCTTTGGAGAAAAGTGTCTGGTAAATGAATAAACTTAAAATAAAACCGTTAGTTGCAAGGCAGCAGCTCTAAACACTGATGCAAGGAAAATAACACATTACCAGTGAAGAGTGGAGATGCTTTTAAGCTGAGTCCAACTAGGTGGAAAAATCACGCTTAAATAATCATCTGTCCTGCCTACCTTTGTCAGACTACAATGCAGCAATTGTACCTGCCGCACATCTGTACTGCCTGTGTCAGCGGGTGCTACAGTTTGTCTGCCTGCAGAGGACAGCCATATATGAGTCCTTGCTGGTGGCTGTCACCGCGTGTCCGAGTCCATCTCAGGAGCAGAGGTATGTCGACTGCGCATTGTCGTGTGTTGTTTGGCTGTTTCTGTATGTTGCTATTTCACCTAACCGCTAACCCATCAGTGTGGACTCTCTTTGGGGAAGCAGGGCAAGTTTTGTGTGCGTGAAGGAGGACTACATGCTCCTGAGCGTGGGGGTCATTGCTGTGGCTGCCTTCATCCACAACTTTGTCACCTGGGAAAAGGTAAGGTGTTGTTATATTTCTGCCCCGCTCACTTGAACTGTGGTTTGTGCTCCAGACTTACGCAGCCGCTGGCTTCGTTGTTTTCGTCCACGTTTCAGTGTGTTATCTGGTTGCTGTGATTTACAGCTGGTCTTGCTGTCGCCTTTTATTCAACACCTTCTCATGTAGTGCTCAACTCAGTATCAAGAATTAACACATGGTAATATTCAAAACAAAACACTGGCTGAAAATGAAGGAGACCACTTAAGCGGCACATAAATTTATGTATTGAACTATTTCATTAATTGTAATAGTGGATCAAGGTTCACAAGCTTAACTTTAACAACTGTCTTGTTGACAGGTAGTAGAAGAACTGAGCCATATAACTGGGATTTCCCCACAAAGCATTAGAGACTTTGCATCTGTAACCATGTTGCATGTGGTGAAATCTGAAACTCCCTTCAAAACCACCTGAAACTAGATATTCTATGTCATTTCTAGGGAGGTGAGCAATACTTTTGTTTCCTTTTTGTTTTCTAAATACTTAATTGCAGTGTTGCTTTAAAGTTTTGTTTTCTTGCTTCTGTGTGTTTGTGGAATGAATTTCTTTCTGTCACAGGGAACTGTGGGAGATGGTAGTTGGAGAGAAGTAATTATCTTTGTGTGCATCCAGCCTTTTATTGTGGGAGTAAATTGTTAAAAACTGTTCAGACATCAGAACAGTATTTTCGCAATGAAAAAATGTGAAACAAATTTTCATCATTATCTTATTGTTAAAAAGTCATATTTATATTAACATTTGAAGCTGCACATTTTGTAGCTATGCATATAAATGTGTCAACGTTCAAAAATTTAACATGATGTTAATGTTTAGCGAGTATGTATTTGTAACTTTTGTGGGGTCTGATGAGAAACTTTCATTTCAAATTTCACTTGCAAGTTTGGACATTATTTTATATTTAATATTATATTCTGATTTCTAAATAAAATAAAAAAGCTTGACATTGTATATTCTTTGCACGTTCAGTCTGTTTTGATTCATAGACAGATCCTATAATGTAAAATATGCCGTTTATTATTGTTGTCGTTGTTATTTCTATTATTCGTTTAGCTGATGGCTTTGTCCAAGGTGGCTAACTGAGATAAGTTTATGCCGACCAAAATGGTGCTGACATGGTTGAAAAATATCTGGCTGATGACAGCTTTGGTGTTGCGACTCACACAATCAGCCTGGCATAGAAATAAACCATTATTTAACAGTACAATACTCACCACAGATTTACACAGCATACAGTTAGATGCTAATGAGTTATATTTAAGCAGAACTCATACATACAGCTTAGTCAAATTAAATCTTTTATTGTCAGTTCTACTGTGAATAGACTGAAACTCCATTTTTATGCATATATAATTGTGTGGCAGGTATGTTTACCGCTAACTTGTTTTTGGTTAAAAACACAGCATACTGCTGTTCTAAGTGTCTTACTGTCACTGTTTCTTCCTGCAATGTTCACTGTTACTCAGTTGTAACAGGTTCTCCTTTACAGACAAATGATTTTAATTCTCTTCCTTTACTGTGCACTTCCTTTACTTTTCAAGAAGCAGGTCTTTCTTCATTCCAGCCAGACCTGTTGCTGAAATCCATACCGCTTTGGTTTTAAAGTTCATGTCACTGTTTTCATGATCACAACAATTGTTGCACAGAGGAACTAGACAGAGACAGGTGCTGGGACAAAAGAAGAAGCCACAGGGGGGCTGGTTAGCCGCCATTGGCATGATGGCGCTTGCAATCATGGTGCCAGTCCTTCCAGTGGCTCATCTAGGTATGTATGACACATAAAGGCACACAGAGGCTCACAATGACACCAGATATACATACAAAAATAAACGCACATAAAAAAAACCATAAATCAACAACAAGGGAGCATACAAAGATGTTTTTGATTTATGACAACCTGTTATTTGTACACTGTCATGCAGGCTGTACTTAGTCTTTGTACTGATGTGTTTAGTAAGTGTTCTACCGATCTGCTCCAGGTCTTTATCATGAATAAATAATATAACATTTCTTTTCCTTACCAGAGCATCAATTGCTTTCAGTGTTTGCAACATTCATATCTGGAGAAGCACAGCTACCAGCGTTTATTATATCACTCAAGATCAATGATGTGCCCATGCGGAACTTCGACAGCAGCGTTAAGATGATTGTGTCTCGGAGATACTGGGTGTCCAATGACACCAGTGAGAAGAGCATTAATTTTAACGGTGAAATGAAAATGATTTCAGTCGACCTGAGAGTGTTTTTAAGTCTCACTCGAGGTGAGTAACGCCTTTACTTTAAACAAATTATTTTGTGCTCTTTTTCAAATCAGCATCATCACAAGCTCCTAGATAAACAGATAGAAGCTTCATGGATTCTGTATGTTACAGATCCTGTCAGTTTTTTGGTCAGATATAAATTGTGTCTCTTTGTCTGAAAGCCACAGGAGTTTTTGCTGCTCAGGAAATGGTTGGGTGGGAATTGGAGCAGGACAAACTGGCAAACTGAGTTCTCTTTAAAACATGTACATTTTTTCATTTACTTCTGTCCACAGCAACATATAATAATTATTAAATAGTATTAAGCCGATGCTCATATTCAAGATGACTTCTACCGTTGGATACATTGGACTACACTCCCCACAAGCAGTCGTTCACACGTGTACAGAGCAGAGCAGTGTAACGCGCACACACACACGTGCACGTGCTGCAGGCCATTTCGAGTTTTGTTAAGTGTTGAGTCTATAGAACACAGCAGTATAGCGGCGGGGGTGTACAACACAGCAGTACAGCGGCGAGGGTGTATAACACAGGAGTACAGCAGCGAGGGTGTAGGGTGCAGTGGTAGGTGCAAGAGTGCTGAAGGAGTGCAAGTAGCAGGAGTGCTCAGTGTTATGCAGTATTACTGATCGGAAGCTGCCCTGTTCTGTTAAGATAATTAATGTTGAAGTAAATGTGTGGTATTTGGTGAGATCTGAGGCCCAGAAATACTCTACTTGAACTGTTGAAAGTAATGGCAGTTACTTGTTTGAGTTATAAGAACTCACAGGGTTTCTCAGGAAGACATTACCTTCAAAAGGAGGGTGAGGGGAGACTTTTCTTTGCACTATTTTGAAGTGACACTGATGAACAATGCAACTTAAGGGCTGAACATGCTTTAACTTGTGACTTAATGGAGAACTTAATTCTGTTTCGTAGCTCATTTAGGGAAAAATATAGCAAAACGTATTTCATGCAACTTAAAATGACATAAAAATATTTCAGTATAAACAGCACGGTGGCACCACAAGCAGCAAGTAGTGTTGTGAAAAAGTGTTTTGCTTTGCCCTGTAGTTGTCACAGTTGTTGTGAAAGTGACCTTGACAGGGTAACATTGCTATAAACTGTGATGATGTATTACTGCATCACATAAAGCAGAACAATTCAGGAAAGTATTATGAAAAGATTTTATTATTCTTTATAGCAACAGCAGTAGTCTTGAACTGCCAAATTCTTCAGGGTGAACTTGAGGAGAAGTTGCTCACCTTTCCCCAGGGATGTCGGGACTCAGACAATGGGAATAAAAACAGTGTTATCACTCAGGCCTTGTCAGCTGGCAGAGTGCACGTCATTTTCCATGTGTGTGTGTGTGTGTGTGTGTGTATAAAATACACATGACATCTACATAGTACTCTAGTACTTGTTGTCTTTTATTTTGAGATTTTACTTGTTGTTTTCTGTGTTACATCTGTCCAAATGAGCACTGAACACATCATATTCCCTGTATGTGTGACATAACCAGCCACCGAAGTGTAATTAATCTGCCACATCCTGTTTTGCTCGTGTATTTATGCTCCTGACAACATTACAGTTGTACTGGTTTGACAGAGTAACTTGTTTATACAGTAACATTTACTGTATCTGAATAAAAACATTACTGTAGATGTATGAAATATACCTTTTACACAACTTGTTTTTAGTAAACCTGTTATTGCATAAGTTAATGATGAAAATGGGAAAACTTGATATGTGAAGCAGGTAATGGTTCTCGACAGGTTTGGGCTCTGTGTTGCAGCAGAGGCTCTGGGAACAGAGCTGATCAAAATGAGCCAACAGGAATTCCAACCAAAGTGGGCACTCGGTTTCCCACTGTGAACCTTGGATTTAAATCTGCTTTGTCTGTCTGAGATTTACAGAGGATTTTTGATTTTAAATCCACGTTAAGTATTTCTGTGCCTGGATGATTTTGTAAGATTAAATCACAAATAATGTTTAATTCTAAAAATTAACTGATTTCTTTTTTGTTAATACGTGTTTTCTGTTGTACCACAGTAGTTATCAGATGACCTCACCAGTAAGACGTGGTTTCAGAGACTCCTGGTCTGATGATACATCTGTTCACCAGCCAACATGAGAGTGACTAACTTATCAGCTGCGTCTGTCTGCAGACATGAGGAATCAGGTGGAATGGACGTCCCGCTTCTCCACTTAGACTGCTGTGCTTATTAGGGTGTTCAAACACTGAATGATTACAGTAATGTTCAATTTTGACTATATGTCCTAAATTTCTCCAGCTGTTTGTTACATGTTAACTTTGGAGAAATGTGACATAATGAAGCACACAGGCAATAACTTGTCTTCTGACAGTAACTTGGTCGTTGACATTCTGCTGAAGCAAACAGGCTAGAAATCATCAACATTTACGTTTATTCAGTTTGTGCGCATTTTTCTTCAGGGCACAAGCAACACAGATGAAGTAGAAGTGCATTTCACCAGCAGACAGATACAGACACGGACAGGTAATTCTACAGCTACAGTCAAACTGTCTCACATGTAGCACCAGAGAACAGGGCAGAACAACAGTAACACCGGTGCACTACTTACTTTTCACAAGAATTACTCTCTGTACTGCATTATTTCATTTTGTTTTACTGTGCTTTTCTATAATCCTTGTACAGCAATCACTCGGGATCCAGCTCTACATCCAAATTTTCACTGCAACGGCTCTTGAAAATTGACACCGATATGCACCGCGCGCTGTAAACACACCTTCACAACCACATTAACTGTTTTATAACTAGCTGTTTACAGGGTTTAGCTGTAGACTCCAGGGGTTAAAGAAAATAACAAACTGACTATCCCAACAGCTCATGTACTTTCTTCAGTGACACAGGAATGGTTGTTTCTCTTGTTGTTTTTGGGCTGTATTTGGGTCCCGCTTGGATCTAGTCAGCCTTTTCCCTCTAAGACATAATGGTTTTTGTTTTTGTTTTTTTATTTATGAATTTGTACCATTTTAACAAAAACGCATTTCCAGGAATAAGTCAGGTTTGCAAATTGAGAAATGGATATCTTAATGAATTAAAAATAATCTTAATTTACTTAACAACCATCAGGTGACACGTTTGTTTTATGTAGCAACCACATTACCTATAATGCCACCTTCAAACCCACTGAATTCATTCTAAAAAAGACCCTATTTAGACAAAAATGACTTCCAAATGTGTCCATTCTTTGTATCAGATAGTCCCGGCAAACACTGTGGCATTTATGTGACAGGACAACGCGCCGGTGAGTGAGATGCATGTATCAGAGGGCCGTACGGAGGGTGAACAATGTCTGTCAAAATGCCTCCTGCATCCGCAGTGTCTTTGAAGTTGCTGCCAGTCTTGGGGGTCTGTCTGGGCTCCTCGGGGGGCGACAGGAAGGCGTGAGAACCAGACGCTGCGTAACAAGTGGTGCACAGCGGGGCGTTGGGTGGCACGGAGGCGAGTGCCACCGCAGGTCTGCCACAGGCCGGATGAAGGTTCTGGAAAACGGAGAAAGGGGGGCGACAGGCACAGGAGCGCATGTCAAGTAAGTTGTCTGCGTGGACTGTGAGCACAAACAGGCGGTGCTTTCAGGCTCTGTCTCATTTAAGTCCTGTTAATAAACTATTGCACATTTTTGCAATGAGCATTTTAATGCACATCACAGAAACATGAAACTGCTGTACCATGAACAGGAGAGTTTGTATCATGGTAACTGGCAGCTCCAAATCGCCTGCACCATGTGACTGTGTGTATGTGGGGGGGGTCCTTGCCAGCCCAGCACAGTGATTCCACAGTGGGTGGAGGAATGCAAGTGAGTTCAGTTGGTGACTGTAGTATATACACTATATCAGGATTTGTGCTATTTTCAGATTTAACACCCCATCGGGCCGAGGCCTTGTTAGCCATTTGGTTTGCTTTGCCGTCAGGTGTATTTGCGATATAATGTGGATGAGGATGACGTGCACATCTGCCACTGCACCTCTGTCTATGGAGCTTCAGTTAAGCTCACATCGGTACCATCTGCAAGGGTAAGACATTTTTTTTGCATATTTCCAGTTCCATGTGCATTAGTCATTGTGCTCATTTTAATTGGTTCTGTAGATTAATGTTTAAGTCAGTTTGGCTCGTATTGCAGAGGTTCTGACTCACATCCCTGGAGGGCCTTGCTGCTGGTGTCCGGCCTGTCAAACTACTCCAGTAAAACATACTGCTGCATAGGAACCTAAACTGCTTCACATAGCAGCATATGTAAAGTTAAAAAATAATAACCAGCGCTGAACTTCCAATAGTACGAGATGTGCAAAGTAGATTTTGATGACTTGAAACACGTACTTTTCCCCTTTTATCGATTTCTACACCTCTCTCATACGATATGTGTAGTATGACGTATCTTTGCAAAGCTGCAGGGTGCAGTGGTACTCTGAGCCTTGTGCCGCATCTGACTGAAAGAATGGGTTACACAGCATGTTAAGACAGCGATCTGGAAGCTGATCCTTACAGGGTGTTTGACATGAAGTCTCAGAAAGAGGACGACTGCTGCTGAGCTCAAGTTTAGATTTTGGCCCGGAAAAGCCAGGCTCTGTGACGCCGGCTGGGATCCGGGTTCTGACCTCAGGCTCAATTTGCATTGTTGCTGCTCAGTTGCCCAGCTGGAATAAACTTGTTTAAATCCCGGCATTGTTTATGAAAGTTTTTGTTGTATTATTGATGGTGGAACAAAGAATTACCTTCGTCAAAATGCAGTGCGGTTTAATTACACTTTGTGAACTCAGTATGTGTTTCATCCAGGGATGGTCCTGAGCTGAACACCACAGATGCATCTAGTGATTATACGTGCAGAACAATAAGTGAACATTTCTTGGTTCTGAATTTGTACGTGCTGGCATAGTTACGTGAGCTGCGATAGCGGCATGATTTTTTCATAAAAAATAGCTAGAAAAGAAGCTAAGAAAGAAACCAGCTTTTTAAGTGACAAAACAAAACTCATTTGGACGTCTAAAAATTAATTTTAAGTACTATTATTTTGAATGAAAATATGTCACGGAAATAAATAGTAAAGCATTGTTTTGTCATCTAGTAAAATGTGTGATTTTTGTCAAGGAACTGTAACATGTTGGTGTTGTATGTGCAGCACCTGCTACTCCTCCATCAACGTGTGTTGTCCAGTGACAAGGTCAGCATGCCATGTGTTCCACGTAACTTCAGAGCCTCTGTGTTGCCTGTGCCGTGTGCATAGTACCCAGCTGCCCTCCGACACAAGCGTCTCCCATCCCTTCTGCCAGGCAGAACTAACACTGCCTCGTCACACCAGTACGGTTCTTTCTGTCGGTTTATTGGAGATGTGAAGGTGCCTCACAGCTCCTAGGTTGAAGCTTCTGATGTGGAATTGAACCCAGCTCAGTCTGTGTAGAGTTTACATGTTCCTTTTCACGTGGGTTTCCTCCCACATTCCAAAGACGTGCAGAAGAAGGCATGGAAGCCAGAAAGTTAAGCCAGTCCTGAACCACCCCCCCCCAGTAGGAGTGAACACTGGGACCCAGGGGTGTTTCATTAAGGTCTCGGGATGTATCTGAACACAGAAAGACCTGCCTTACGTCTCTGTATCACCTGTGTGTATCACCTGTGTGCAGAGGCCACCAGGCTCCTCGCTGAGACTGTAAAAGCACAGAACACACTTTCTGCACCTAAAATTTTGACATCGTCAATTAGTATTTTCAATAACTACTTGCAAATTTTTTGTGCTTAAAACAAACAGTTCGCATTGATTTATCCCAGATCAGCGGAATTCATCATCTACTCCTGGAAACTGAATGGACATTTAAAACATAATTTAGATCTATTTGCATCTAATAAAGTGGATTAGATTTATATCTCTGCACAAATGATATAAGGATGACACTACGGATAAGTTGTTCATACACCAATAGCTTAGTCACAATGACAGCTTTTCCACAGTCTATTTCTCTGACCTGCTCTGCATGTCACGAAGGATTCGACAGCGTGGAAGGTGGCAGAGGGACACGCTGGTCATTAATGGCAGTTAGTGACTGCAGTGGTAACTGTAATGTGCAGTTCCCAAGTTGATCTGGACGTTTTCGGTAATTCTCTATGGACTAAGTCGGATCTCCCATTCGGGCTGCCTAAGCATCATTTCATCCGGTTACACGTACCTCAAACACGACATTAAACATACATATATACATACATACATGCATACATTTAAAAGCAACAGAACTGTTTTCAATTTATTAAACTGCAAATTCTTACTTTAGACATTTTACCTTTATTACTGAGCCATTTTCACCTGTGTCGCTTCTACAGCAGGGCGGGGATATGAGTCGCACCTCAACTGGTGATTTTTTTGCTCCCGATTTCAGAGCCATTTAATTCATTGTTGTGCAAACTGACAAATGAGATTGTATTCCCACTGTGAGCACTAGGGTTCAGTAAAGAGTCCTGCTGTCATCAGCGTTACAGTGAGGGCAACACGCAGCCACCTTTCAGCCTTTAAGCAGCTTCTGACTGCAGATGAAGTCTGGCGTCTCTGGACAACTGTCCTGAACACCCCTTGGGCCTGATTTAACAGGTGGTATTTATTCTGCTTCCTGTGTGTAGAGGTGCGGCCGTGTGCGCAGGCATCCCGTGTCGCCGTGGAGAAGCACGTGGTGAAGCTGGCCCTCCTCCACTCACAGCTCCTTCACTTCCATATGGTCACTATGGAAACGCAGCAGTGGGACCGGTCGCTAGGGAATTCCTTCCTCTTTACCGCACACTTGCCAAAGAAGCATGTCTGCTCTACGGGGGCCTTTCCTCTGCCTTCTCCCTAGCAACTGGTTGCTATGCTGCCACTGTTGCCATGCAGTGGGTGAGATTCAGAGCTAATCATTCCCTTGCGTTGTGCACCTTATCAGGGAGAAAGTGGTGTCAGAAACGCTTTGACCCTTTGTACCATTTCCATAAAAATAAGAACAGAAACAGCAACAGCCAACAAACACAAAAGCGGACTCGGTTTGAAAGGAACTGCACATTAACTGTCAACACTGTATGGTTAGGATGCAATGAAATGTAAAAATGGACACATAAGAACAGCTGTCTGTCATGCCACTTCAGTGTTGCCTTTGGTACCCAGCATCTTCATTTTGTTTATCAGCGTTAACTGATAATCTCTCTGTTCAGAGTTTGACTATTTAAACATGTTTCTTGCAGCTCTCTACGTGCTTTGGCTTGATGCGCATGGATGCCGTTATACTGCCGCAGGCATTCTTGTTCTTTGAGGCTCACCAGACTAGGATGGACGCGGGACAGGAGATTACGCCGGAGATTAGACTTCTATCTGCTTATCCACAATATGCCCCTCACCGTTATTGTCCAACACCAGGAGCCTGGAGCTGACGAAGCAGATGGCCCTACATGGGACTTACCCAGGACTCACCGCAGATCAAACGGTGAACTAGATCTAAGCCCAAATATTGCCTGTAAGACATGATTTGCATCTGCCTTGTTTGGCTGAATGCTTACATAGCGTTGGAAAGGCACTCGGTTGATGATGGGTGTGGATCTCAGGGACTCAAAAGAAAAATCATATTGTTATGGTCAGTGTAAAAGCAAAGTGTCCAGTTACATCTACTTTCAGTGCATACATGCTACCTGCAGGAAGGAAAACCTCTGCCCAGCTGGTTCCGCCACGTGTTTCTGGAGCTACGTGAGGGTAAAGGGGGGGAACTGCCAGGATTTGAGGGGAGGTGCTATGCGGTAGGAGGGCGGAGTGTCTCTTATGCACTGTGGATGAACAGAGGATCTGGGACTGTGGATTCTTTCCTGCAATCACCATTTGGCTCTGATCAACTGTACCTGATCAGAAGACCGCAGCTCCTGGATAGGGCTCTAAACCTTCACTCAGGCCACAGGGGCCTGCAAACCCCTTAAAGCAACATTTAGACAGCAAACATGGGCCATGGTGAGCACTAAGTGTGAGATGTGCTGCCCTTCCGTGACAGGCTGCCTGTGCTGGCGTGAGTGTGACAGGTCTGCTTCTGCTGCTCCACCTCTTCCACTTCATATTTTGGCCGAGACTAAAAAAAGCACTTTGTTTTGACAGCTGCCTTATCGGTTTCCTTGTTGGCGGGCGGGGCGGGCGGGGCAGCCTGCTCAGTGCTGTGCTTCTCCCCGTGGACTCAGCAAGCTGCTGCTGCCCTACTGCGGCCCTGGCAGCAGCCGGATGGGCATGTGGGACTGAGGGGGACAAAGGTGATGTTCACTGAAGTGTGTGACACCTGGTGCCGGCAAAGTCACGTGGCAGTACCGCTTTGAGACTTGACATCCGTAGAATAATTTGTTGTAGGGATGCAACACAGTTTAACCTCTGCGTGGCTAAAGGATCCATGTCCCATCATGACACCAAGGAGAAAACACCCTCACTGAGCACAAAGTGAACAAAATAAACCAATCATACGTATATAAGAAAAAGTACATAAATATTCTGTTGCAAAACAGATGAGTGTGAATGTGTATTCGGCTATCGGCAGGTGTGTTGAAATGGTGCAACGTTCCACACCTCTAACTAGCTTCAGATGCTGAGGCCTCGTGTTCTGCACCCTGCTCTTCCTCCTCACCGTAAGTCTGACCTAAATGATCCCGAGGGACGTGATACTGTGTAACCTCGGACCGTAACAACACGAAAGGAGCAACAACGTATAAATGGTGCGCTGTAACTCGGCAAGGTCGCATCGTGTTGTGTCAGTTTTGTATCACCGAATTCATCACCGAGGAAAAGTGAGTGACAACTCTTATCCTTCCAGTAAGAGCAACGTTAAGTGTATCATTATGACTGTGTTTTTCAACACGCAAATCATCGCAGTTGTTCTAACCTGGAATAAAAGACATTTGTGCCACACGTGGTTTTGCGCTGGCTAATTAACGTGGATCTCACGTTGATCCAGGCTTCATTTGCCTTTGGATGTTATTAATATACTTTGGTTTGAAAGTTATTTATGCTTTATATGTATATTGCATTATTTAGATGTCTTTCATTGCCGTCCAGATTTACTTGTTGTTCCTATAAGACAAGCTGCAGCCTGTGTGATATCATGGGGAGGCCTAAACTCTCCAAATGTGTTCTCTTCTACTGATGGAGCTTCTTATATGTTGACAAGGACCAGGCGCACAGTAGAATACAGGATTTTACATCTCAGATATAATCAACAGTAGTGCACAAGTCTACATCAAACATTTACAGCAAAATATTATTTATGCTCTGCTACAAAACACTCGATTGCAATTTTTTATATCATCCTAGCAATTAATTTGCAAGAGAATATAGGAGAACCGTCCAGTGGTCTGTGTGAACTAGGGCTCCACTCGCTGTTTGTCACTGAACACACTGCTGCCTCATACATGCACCTTGTCCTTTTGTGCTGGTAATTCCAACACAAATTAGTCATCAGCAGCAGAATCCGATCATGTTAAATTAAAAATTAGCATGAAACACGCTGAAGTCCAATTGAATACAGGTGCTGGTTTTATTCTTCTGTGTCACTTTTATTGATCCATCATCATCTGTAATGGAAAGAAATTGCAATTTCACCACCTGTTTTTTTAAATGACATTTTTTCTCCCGTTGTTTTTGCACGTGCAGCTGGTCCACTAAAGCTGTGCATGTGGTCAATTGTGTAATATGATAAATGTTATTTGCACGAAACAGCAGGGATCAGAACAGTGCTGAATGTTTCTCTTAAGAAAAATGTACTGCAATTTGATAATATTAGTACAAATAAAACTTGGTGAGAGACAGTGCGCTCTGTTCATTGCACTACATAACCAGTGCATAACCATAAAAGAAATTATACCGTGCAGACAGATTTGTTTATATGTTTACCTGAAACTCTTCTGAGAAAATCTTAGGCTACAATATTACAGCTGTGTTTGTAGGTGATACAAAACTGAATTTTACATGAGCCACATGTTTGTTTATGGATTTGTTTGTGAAAGGCAGCGTGCAGGTCAGTGAAGACACGCTCAGCTCCAGGGCAGGACCCCCAGGTGTGTTATTTCACGTCTACCCAGAATACATTTCATTCAAAATGGTTTATATATTTGCAGTTTATTTACCTCTAAGCACAGAACGCACGAGATTGACAACACCGGGGCATCAGCAGCCCCTCGCTGGCGAATGGAGCAGAAAGCAGCAGCAGGTCCACGCGCAGTCAACGGCCACCGGCAAAGACAAATGATGTTTTAAAGGACGTGCTGTTTTCTGTCAGGTGTGAATGTGGCTCTGGATCACTGAATAAACGAACCGACCTGCAGTAGCAGGTTGCACAGTGCTTGAAGATGTCGAGGTGCCGAGCCTGCAGTATTTAGCCAGCACTCAGTTACTGTGTAAATCACTACTAGTACTTTAAAATTTTAAGTTGCAAAATTGTCAGCTAAATGAATAAATACTAATTTAGGGCGACAAAATAAATATATCTTCGGTAAATGATTCCAATGTGACATTAGAGCATCACGTTGATAAATATTTTTCACACATTATACAAATAATGAGAAGAAGAGCACAGAAGCGGCGGTGTTTGCGGGACCGGGTGCGTGTGACACTGCCCCCCTGTGAAGGTGCGGTCAGGTCCACATTACACGTGTCTGTTGGACCAACACACACCTGAGCGGCTGAGCTTCGAGGTCCATGTCGCATTTGTCTTTCGAGCCCCTCGTTACACGGCCTTCGTGAAAACGTTATGCGTCAAGATGTTCCATCACATATCATGCAGGCTTCATGAAGGGATCTTATATGATACAAATATATCTTTGGGGCATCAGCGATCACGGTGTTTTCGGTCGCTCTTGTTCGCCTGCTGCTGCTCATGAATAATGGAGTGTGTGTGTGCGCGCGCGCGCTGACCAGAGGCGGCGGTACCACTGCTGCTGCTCACGGGATCTCCGCCTCTCACACGCTGACGCGGAGTCACGCCGCGACACGCACACACACACACGCGCACACACACACACACACACACACACACACACACCGTCCGCAGCGTCGCGCTCTGGACCCGGTACCCGCGCTCAGGTTCAGCGCGAGGGCCTGCGGCGGCCGAAATGCGTGTGCTCGCCAACAAAGGGCAGCGCGTGAGCTAGCGGCGGGAACGGGAGCGGGAGCACGAGCACGAGCACGAGCAGGGAGCGGAGCCGCCGAGCGGACAGCGCCCTGCGCCCCGCCGGAGGTGAGTTCCGTCCTCGTCCCGGCCGGCACCGCGGGAGCTGCAGTGTGTGTCCGGAGGGAACGGCGCTCGGAGTGTGTAGGAAGGCGCGAGAACACACACACACAGGTCGGGGAAACAGGGCTGTGTTCGCCCGCTTCAGCGGCACCTGGTCTCCTCCTCCCCGCGGGGGAGCCGCTGTGTGACGGCGCTGTAAGTAAGCGCAGCCCCGCGCGGTCTCATTGTGTGTCTGTTGCTCCAGTTTGTCGCGCTGCCAGCGCCGCCAGCGCCGCCTGCTTGTTCCCCGTGTGGGAGGTTCCATTGAGCTGCAGCGCTGATGTTGAACGGGGGTTTATTTAGAAGCCCTCGGTGGGAAACGTGTGACTGAAAGACGCGATAGCTGAAGTTGACGCAGTTGAGCTTCATACATCGCAAATGCAACACTTCTGAAGGAGAACGATAAACGTATGGACTCGTATAAGGGCCACTAGTCGAGCATTGCACGTTATTCCACGTTACTGCTGTAGACGGGCAGATACTGGTCCCGTCCAGCTGTCAGCCTTGCTTTTTACCTGCCAGCATGTGCTGTGTTCACATTCACCTTCTTCCATGGCCTTTGCTTTTCAGTTTTCACAGTCCGGTCCAGGGCCAGTAAGGACCATCGGTGCCACAGAGGAATTGTTGTGCCCTTGTTACGCTGGGTGTGGTGATCCGCCCGCCCTCTGAAAGGAGATGGTTCAGTTGACCGCCTGCAAAATACAGTATAATGAATAATTTAGTGTCTCCTGTTATCGGGCTCCTGTCAGCGCTGCTTCCGACTGTCACGGACATTTTTGGATGCGTACGTGCTGTTGTCAGAGGGCTTGGCGTGGGCACCGAGGGCCGTCTCTTCTGGCCTTCCACTGTGGACGACTGGAGAAAGGGCAGCGGGATCCTGCTGCCAGGGAGACCCAAAGACAAGTGAAAAAGTGCGTGGCAGTCAGACGGACCTTACGTTTTGTGTGCGTTTCCAAGTCAGGACCAACTACAGCTTTGTTATCTGTATGGCCCACTTCTGCTTGACAATATGGTGTTTACAGCTGGAAAAGGAAATATGGTATGTGGATCATGACTGAAGGGAGTTGCTCTGATCTAACCTCGCTCGAAAAAGCAGATAGATGAGCCAAGCGGAATATGTTGAGATGAAGCATCATCTGCTATATGACCCACGCTTGAAAAGTGCACCTATCCCTTCATCAGCTTCTTCATCTGAGATCGCGACAGGGTCCTGTGTGCAGGCTGACTCCCCGCTACCTAGAAGCTGGTGTGTGTCTGAGGTATATCATCCCTGATTATGGCAGTGGGGGTCCTGCAGCCACAGGGAGTGGGTTGCAGATGTTGGCTGTATATTCTGTATAATCCTTGCAGACCCCTCCAGAACGGGCCTCCTGAAGTCTGTCAGTCAATGGCCGGCAGCGACAGGAATGTGGTGCTGTGTGACCTTTTGGGTGTAACAGAAGGCATCATCTTTTTGAGAAGTGTGTTGGAAGAAAGTAGTGCTGAAATTGCCCGTTATGTTAAAGCTTTGCAGTTGTCATAGTTCAGTTTGTTGCCAGATCCTGAGGCAGCTCCTGCTTTTTTCTGTTGGGCTTCTCATGAAGTTTGCAGGAGCGCTGAGAGCAGAGCAGAGCAGCGTGTTTGTGTGGTGAGTGCTGCCCGTGGATCTCGGCGACGCGTGTTTCCTGAGCTTTCACCTTCCGGATGTTACGGCGAGATGGAACATCTTCCTTATAATGCAGTAGGGATGATGTATTTGATGTGCTGGATTCAGACAAGCTTGAGCAGTTTGGATATAGGTTTTGTTTTGTTAACAAGCAATAACCAGCTACTTAAATGATCAGCTTTTGGGGTTCAAGGTCAGTTCCACTGATTACAACACCAGTGAGATAACTGGAGTATATAGATCTTTTCTCATTTTACCTTTAAGTTCCACTGTGTGTGCAGCCTTTCACTGGTCAGTGATTGATTTCAATGAAAATGATTAAACAGTTAACAAAGCTATATTATAAAAATCTACAAAACAACTTTAAACCCCTAGCCTATGCATTCATACTGTAGATCTAAACCAAAAATGACAACAATTGGTAGCTTTTATTAAACATCCTAAACTGTGTAACATCACATTTGTGTTGACTGTAAGTAATATTCCCCAGCTGTAGTTTTTTGAACAATTTTCTGTGTTTGGCACCACCCAGCACCTCATCATCCGCACACCGCAGACCGCAAACGTGCATACGCAGACGTGAGCGTTTTGGAAGACGAACGGCAAAGCAGGGCAGCACTGTTGAATCTTTATGTCCTCACCGATGTCCAGACTGACATCATTTTGAGTGTGCGCCCCTCAGTGCAGCCTTAAATGAGCCTTTAGTCGATCCTCCATCGAAGGACTGTTGAAATGATGGAACAAATGTGTACAGAAATGTGCCAGTAGAGAAGAACACAGGCATGTAAAGAACGCCAGCGCATAATAATTCGGTGCAGTGCAGTTTTTTTTTTTTTTTTTTTTAACTTTTCAACACACAGCTTTTCTCAGCCGACCCCGCTGAATGACAAATCCATCAGCAGACGACAGAGAACGAACATCGATTCTTACTTGGCTTGGCAGTACTATGCAAGAGATTCATCCATGATTCAGACTTTCAGACAGTACTTAGCAAACAGTTAAGATATGATAAAATAAATGATGCTGGCCTAAAAAAAAATCAAGGTCAGTTAATTCCTTTAGGTTTCATTGATCTGTGCTGCTTTTTTAGTCAAGGTTTGGTGTTGCAGAAGAAGCACCCGTCAGTGTGTCTTGAGCATATAGTTTACTCACAGAAATCCAACCGCCATCCTTATAACACCACTTATCACATGTGCCTAATGTTAGGAAACTTGAGAGAGCTTAACATGTTCATTTCTGTATTTTGTAGCTCTAAAATGATTTCCCTCTTCTGTTATGTTACTGATTTGTAGATGTCTGCTTTAAATAAAGGAAGCTACCATTTACTACAGAAAGAGGTAGTTTATTCCAGCATGTCCAGGGTGAAGTGCAAGTCCGCTTGCTGGAAACGTTCGGTGGACAAGTTTGGAGAGGAAAAGACCTCCCAGAGATGCTGCACACTCATAGGTCACTTTGCTTTCACTCTTCTGTCTACTTCATGTGCAGGGATTCTCACACTGGTACTGCTTTTCTTTTGCTTGAATGGATGATTTGCTTTAGGCCTGTATGGCACACACAAGCAGAGATTGTACTGGTGAAAATATAAAATATTCAATTTTTTCCCCTACTTTCAAGTCATGGTTGCCCATCTCCTAGAGACCAACTAATTCTGTGCATCCTGAATGATTCATACTGCTGTGTTGTGGTGCACCTCTAGAAGGACTGACAAGACTGTTTTACGGTTACCAGGCCTGATCAGTCCCTAAACCCCAGCAGGAGCGCTGCACGTCTCCCCTCTGGCTCTCTTGCGATTCCACACACGGGGGATCCGAATTCAAAAGTCTGTAGATCTTCAGTTTTGGTTCCGATGTGGTGGAATAGGCGCTCTTTGTCCCTCAGAAGTGCAGAGTCACTTTCTACGTTCCAGGGTCTTTATTTCCTGACGGGCTCCAAAGACTTCAGTCACACCATTTGTCAAGATCACCTTTGTATCACCTGCTGTTGTTCATTCTCCGTTTACTGCAGGTTGACTGTCACTTTGCAGAACAGCTTCTGCTGTATGAAAGTGTCGTTCAATAGCAGCTTGGCTTTGGTGGTTTCTTGCCCGTACAGCACTCGGTTATTAACAGGCTCTCATTGTTTTCTGAGAACTGAGGCAATTATGGGTGAAGTGCAACTCTGTCGCCTTTGAGTTGGTGCTGAAGCGTTTGTGGTAATAAATTTATGTTATTACTTGTTTTGAGGTGAATCAGTGTGTAGATTCCTGTGCCAGGTGGACCAGGTGTGTGGATTGCAATATTCTTCAGATGTGAGTTATTTCCCCCTGTGTGAACACCGAATGTTTTTCATCCTCCGTTATTTAACCCCCTTCCTGCGCCCATAGCTGAAGTCTTTCGTGATGCTTTTGCAGTGTTAAGACGCACTCGCAGTTCACCTGCCGTATCAGCTGGCAGTCCGCAGCAGCTGTGCCTGGGAAGCAGACCGCAGCCTCCTTTCACGCGCACCTTCACACAGGGCTCATAGGAACCTCGCCGAGGAGGGATTCCTGCCACCCGCTAATGGCGCGGTGGTCGGCTGTGACGGATGCACGGTGCCTTAGCTGCTGCTGAGTGGAAGAGGGCTGGGTGCTAGCGAAGCCCCGAGATGCACCTTTTGAAAAGTCCACTCCCACGTGCTCCGCAGATTACCTCCACGATGACAGGCAATTATCTTGCTTTACATTTCTCTGTTACATTTCTTTTTTGTAGCTGTCCATGTATTTTTTAAGAGCTGTCCCTCTCTCCCACATGCTGGAGCTTATTGTTTGGTGCCTCCATCCCCAGGGATACCTGTAAGGCCCAACGGTCCCTGGCAGAGGAGAGGAGACACGCCACAGCAGAGCATAGACCGAATTAGAAAGCTTGTTTGTCAAATTTAATGGATTTTGGAAGCTGCCTTCTTGGACTTGAAGTACATGTGATCACCCCGCCTGTGTACTTGTGTACAGTGGAGTCACTTTGTGGGAACATCGATGTTTTTACTTGTCAGGGTGGCTATAGGCCAGGAATGAGCTCATCCCCCCCATTACTAGAGATGAGACTCGCATTTTCAGCGGAAGCTTATCTGGCAATGTGCTCGAGCGCCGCAGTTGAGCGGTGGCATATCAACCTCAGCAGGTTTTCCCAGATAAGACTTTTGGAAAAAATGAAAACATTATTGTTGTTTGGACTTTCCAGTTAGCAGTGCTCTGACATCAGCTTGCCGGTTCTGAAGTTTTTATTTTCGCACGTCGTCAGCGGTCGTGACCCGTGAATCACAAGGCACCTGGAAAGTGAAGCGTGGTCTTCTCTAATGGACACATTGAGAAAACTGTACCTTGTGTATGATGAGCACTTTGCACTTGTGCCAGCAGTAACGTTTATTTTAGGACCTGCTTTGGGAAAAAGCTCTTTCATTGCGGTTGTGATGTTACATCTGGTCACTGACTACAGTCCTACATTTGCTGTTCAAAGGGTTGCTGGATTGATGTATGGAAAAACCGTTTTAATGTCCCCAAATTAAGAACAATAAATTTATAAATGAACGTGTAATATTAAATTGCTTAATGTTGAAGGTGGTCCTGGGCAGAAGTATCTTTCTGCGAAGGTTAGAGGGAAGGTGAAGACTAGTGCAGCCGTAAATGAGGTGGTATCTGGTAATTCTGACTTTGCTGCAGGAAGACCTCCACACCCTACTTTCCTCTGGTGCTATCCAACATCCCTGCACACGCAAACATTGTTCTTCCAGGCAAAAGTGTTGCTATTTCCTGTCTTGCTGGTGTCTCAGTAAGCTTCCTCCAGCCTCAAGGTTGCCCTGTCCTACGCACTGACCCTGCATGGCTGCAGCATGACCGTTTTTCCCTCCAGTCTTGCTTCGTAGCTGGACTTAGTCCTGTTTTGCTTATACTCCATACCGCAGTCTTGTTTAGCCAAGCTTGTTCAGTCGGTCAGTCTCCACCATGGTATGCTGTGCACTCCTTGTGGGCCTGCTTTCTGTAAAGTGCCACTCGTGGTCTTTGTACGCTTATCGTTGTCAGAGAGAATGAACAGACGTGTTCTGTCTCGCAGGCACTGGTGGGAAGGGATGTGTAAGGGGAAAAGATGGGAGGACATATATTGGATACGTTTTCATTATTTGAATGGCCATTACAAATTGTGTCTTGTGCAGTTGGTAGATAACGCCTGACTGCTTATTGCAGTTATGTTAAAGATCTTTGGGTTGTGGGACGTCCTTGTCTAGCAGTATTGTGGCTCATGGTTTTTGTCTTGCCAGGCCGTGCGTCAGTGCATCTTTGGTTTGCGCAGTTCACTTCTGTATTCGTAGAGGGCATGTCTCTGTTCTGGCCAGGCTCATTCAGAGCACTAAGCAGTGTTACCAAAAATTATGCAGCATTATGGGCTGTGATGCAAGACACAGAAACTATTAAGATAAGCCAGCTAGCAGTGGAGGAGAAGAAAACAACAAAAATAAAGACAATTGTGGGGGGGGGCTCTTGGGGTCCAAGTATCACTGAGTGTCTTTGATTGTAGTAGTCAGTGTTTCAGAATTTAAATGTCCATCTGCCACACAGCCTCTTGACTTTGCGGACTGCGAGCAAACAGAGAGGGGAACTTGGTTTGTAGTTAGCGAGTAGATTGGGATGTAAGCTGGTGCCACACACTTCAGTTCATTGCAAGTCAGGAGCAGTAGCTGGACGTCCCATCTGTATGGGATGTGTAAGTTAGCAAAGTGGTCAAAGATTTGGGTTAATATGATAACGTGGAAGAACAGCTGTAACTTTTGACCATGTTGATGTGTTTGCGGATGTACAACATGACCCTGTGATCATATTCTGCTGAGTGTTAAGAAATTTCCTGCTTGTTCCTCTGAGTTTTTCCCCCAGGTCTCAACTCATAGATACAGAGAGGTAGGTTTAGTTATGTTGAGTGTTGGAAGATGAGCCCTGTGTCTCTGTGGTGGACATGAATAGGTTTTCTACTGGGATAATTTCATCTGTGCCCCAGAGCTGCTGCAACTTCCGTTTCTGCTCAGGGAGCACAAATACTGAGCACCATACCAGTGGATGGATTTGCTGGGATCTTATGTGTTTGGATTTAGTGGGCAGCAAAAATATTCTCACATTTACTGAGTTTAATTTGTTTTTTAATATTCATTCATTTTGTCACAACGTGTTGTTTGGTGAAGTGGGATTATTGTGTAGAGGGCACTGAAGCGCGATTCTGGGGAAATACACAGCGGGTTGTGCGGCCCCCATCGCAGTCCTGTCTTTGATGGCTCAATCAGTGTACAGATGAAACCTGCGAATGTTATTGGCAGATAAGGCTGAAACAGCAACTTCCTCAAGGAGGAGAACAGACACACAGCCCTTTGTTTCATCTGACCCCCACCCAGTCTCAGTTTTCCACACTTTTCAGTGCTATGTAGATAGAAGAAGAGGAGGGAAAGACAAAGATAAAGGTACAGCTGACTTTAATCTGGTAAACGCATTACAGGCATTGCTAAATTTACATGGTGTCAAATTACGTGTTTTTTGCCAGAACATGGTTTGATTTTTAATACTGTTGCACAGTTTACACACTGATCTGCTCAATACAACACGCTCCAGCCTAACAAAACTGTCTAAAAAATGAACATTTCAATTTCATCCAATTGCGTGTTTCAAAAAAGGGGGAAGACAAACTTATGTGTGTATACACGTGAGTGCCTGGATGTGTTATAAAGCGCTCATTCTATCTAAAGTGTATACTCCTTTAAGCGGTCTGCGTTATGACAGGAACGTCAGATCCTAGTAAAGAAGCCTGTGACGCTCATGTAGGCGGGGCTGCTTAATTTAAAACGAGCTCACGCCGTTGTGTCTGTAAGAGGAGATGTATATGTAAATACCTTGGTCACGGTTGGTCGGCAGATGATGTCATGCACCCGCAATAAACTTGTTTCTTGTTAGAAATGTGAGTAAATGTTTTGAGTGTGTATGTGCTGCACGGTGTTTTACAGTGTTTCAGCAATATTTGGGAAAGTTGTTTTGGGGGATTTTGGATGGGCTGGAGAGTTATTTTTCCCCACGAGAATTGGTGGAAATAGTTGTCTTGATTTACCTATTTACATCAATTTACATTCCCTGTTCCAGGACCTAATAGAAGCACAAATCCGGGGATGTCTGTGCTGGGAAAAAAAGAAAAAAAAACTAGTCCCAATGCACCTTGGTCTTCATGGGACAAGATGTAGGAGAGCTTGTGAAATGTCAGTGATTTTGTTTTGAACTCCAGTGGGACTTAAAGCTGCTATAAGGTGGCAGCATTTTCCCACGAAGCATCTGGAGTCACTTGGGTGATGTAAAACCGGGAATAAAAACCCAGTGCGTGTGCTGTTTTATGTTCCGATTGCTTCTAGCAGACCAATCCCAATTGCTGTTAAACATAAAACTAAAACAAGTGGACATGGCAGGAGCTTTACCTCCTGTGCAGTTTTTATGTGACGACATATATGACAGCCAGTAACATGTCGCCGAACAGCGTCAGAAGATGTGCTTTTCTTCTCAGTATTCGCTTAGCTTTTTCTTTCCTGGGGTTTACTTTTTGGCAGTGCAGCAAATGCAAGTTTATTTGAATTTGCTGCATTCCCTTTGGTGGTGTAAACAGTGCACAAACATTTTATCAGTTCTTGTTGGTGTACGAAAGACTCTTTCTATATTAGTGTGTCATGGACAATCTTTTGTGGACCAAAATCACAGATTTTCGTGTCACTTTATGGTTTTAACTCCACACTGTGTCACTTTAGCTTTGTGGTGCCTTTTTGTAGGAATAACAATGCAAGTAGGAGTTGGTCATCTTTCGGAAGTGAAAGTGCATCTATGTGCTAACAATGTGTTTTGCTCGAAGGGTTCGGCTACATTGTCTTGAAGAGGAAGCGAGCTGGTCCTTCGTGAGGCATCCATTGCCCTGACAGACGAGCACAGGCCCTGTCACACTCGTCCGTACGCCCTCGTACCTTTCATCTGTGTGTATGCCCGGTGTCAGCGGATCTGTCCCGGCCGTCGGCTCCGTGTTCTGTGAGGCAGGAGCTGAGCAGGTCAGAAGCTGCTCACTGTTCTACTTCCTATGCCACACAGCAGAGCTGCCCGCTGGTCGGCATCAGACTGGGTCCAGTTGGCAGGGCTACTTTTTTATTTCGTTCCCGTACCCTCTAAGCTGTCTGCTGGTTCCTTCCTGCTGCACAGCTGCATTGTTTCCTAGCTAGAATAGCTTGACCTTTAACTGAGGAGCTCTTCTGAGCAGACAGCAGTGTTTTTCCTTAAAACATTTGTCTATTTATCTTTGACTTTCCACCGAGTATGGCACTACTTGGACCCGTTCCCAAGTTCCTGCTAACACCAGGAAGTACTGCTTAGATCTTTTTGCTCAGCACACGTACACCCGGGTAGGACGTTTATGGGTTTGAAAAGCTCCCGGATTATGACTCCTATAAAATGTTTGCATTGCACCATGTTTCGCCTGCCTCTGCGCGTCTCCCCGATGACGTTAGATGGAGAGAAGTGTTACATGCGCAATACACACAGTAGCTCGGAGAAGTGGGTCAGAGGGACAAAGCTGCAGTCAGTTGATCGTTGGCTTTGGGTGCACCTTCAGCCTCTGACTTATTGCTAATGTTGTGAGTGAAGCCGGTCCCTTCAAGAGGACACAGACTAATGTTTTGAGAGTATTAGGCTGCACAGCACACGGTGAAGTACAGGAAATATTGTACTCCTTGCAACCTTCTCCCCATTCACTCGGTGCTTTAGTTGCTTCCCTGGGCGTTTACGCTCGGCAGATGAATGGCTCCCCTCCCCCATGCGGCTGACAGCATCGCTTCCCTCAGCTCTCACCTTGAACAGGTGGACAGATTCCATATACGTTCTTTCTCCTTCTGCCCATTATGTCATCAAAATCATTGAAACTGAGAACCTCTGGAAAGTGGGCAGAGTTCCAGCTCTGACTGAGCACCGACGAATTAAAAACTAAGCTGTTAGGGGCTTTTCACAGACACCTGGGCCCACAGTGTGATCAGTGTTAAACTGCTATTTAAAAATCGTGCTGCCCTTATGGCGCTTCTGAATATGCATATAGTATACGTCGATGTCCTTATACATGTGCACACACGTGTTCCCTTTGTTGTGCTGTGTTTTGGGCAAGGCTGCGGTCAGTGGTGCTGAAGCCCAGTGGCAGTTTGGCGTGGTGCTCCCAGCCTTTATCACAGTGTCACTTCCTTTACCGCCTGTCTCAGATGGCAGCCCGCTGCTCCAGGCTGCAGGGCACCTTATATAATCCACCAACTGCCTGCTCATGCCACCACGTTTGTTTGACTTTCCCGACACTCAAATACGCCTTCGTCATCAGCCAGCCCCAACGCTGTCTGTGCATTGGACTTGTCCCCAGACAATTTTCCCTGGTTTTTCATTTTATGCGGAAGTTCTTTACGCGGTGCTTTTAATTTACACCTCTGAAATAACACGTTTAACCTCAATAAACATTGTCTGACATAAAGCTGCACCTGCAGTAGTGTAAGAAAACTCTAAAGGCTTCATAAACTGTCCAGCACCTCTGTAAAGGACATAGTAGTGTTATTATTGGTCTCTGGTTTCAGTCAGAAGTAATGCAAAGCGGAATCACACTGCATGCTGGCACAAGGTCAGGCTGTAACTTGAATTTTAAATTAAACCGTACATTTTGAACAGTATAGATGTTTAATTTTTATACATTGTTGCTGGTGGCTTGAATATTTTTTTTCACAGGAGACCCATCGCAGTTTTTGAATGAGAAGATATATCAAATCGGATTATTGATATTGCATTTACAGACTTTCACACGAAATTGCCTTGGCACTTTGACAACCTTTCTCTTGTTGAAAAACGTAGAATGGAAAAGACTGTGATCCTAATGCAGTTCTGCAGTTGACACTCTTTGACCTTGGCAGCAAGGAAACGGAGCAGCGTTGTTCTCCAGGAATGTCATTCATTACAGCCTGATAGGGGTCTGCACATCTGTCCTGGCTGAAGTTAAATTCCAAACAACTTTTTGGTTTTCAAAAGGCTTTATTATCTTGATCCCATGTTGTTAAGGATCAGGCAGATGGGAACTTGGCAGGGGCCCCAAAAGGTCAGGATAAATAAATGATAGTGGTGCTGGATTGCCCAGAAAATTGCACCTATGTGAGGGTATCCCCAAATATTCTGGTGGCGAGTTATTCAGCAATACATGCACCTCTAATACAGTCTCAAAGCAGTGCTGGTTCTAACACAGTAGTGTAAATCTGATCTAAACTTTGATCTGATAAAATAAAGAGTTAACAACACATAAAATTTTATAGTTTTTCATTCGTTTATTGGTCAATATGATCCAACGTTTAGCTTCTTTCTCAGAAAGCATGTGTGAACTTGTGCTTTCAATAACTGGTAATGACCCCCATGAGCAGCAGTGACTTAAACCAAACATTTTGGGTAGAACATTGGCCTGGAGGAATTTTAGCTTTGAACTGAAGCTAAACAGAAGGTGGGTCTTGCAGCAAGACAACAACCCTAAACACACAAGTCAATCTACTAAAGAACAGTTGAAGCAGAAGGAATTTTTTGCTTTGGAATGACTGAGTCAAAATCCAGGCTTTAATCCAATAGAAACGCTGTGGCAGGACCTGAAGCTGGGAGTTTGTGCAAGAAAGCCTACCACCATCACTAAGGTGAAGCAGTTCTGTAAGGAGGAGTGGTACCCTGGCATTCCTGTGCACAACTTTCTGGTAAAATCCAGAATTCATAGTTCCTTCAGTAATAGGAAATAGTCCTGGTTCAACGACAGCAAAAGAGGCCCAAACCGCGACACTGCCGTCACTGTGTTTCACGGTTGGGATGAGGTGCTTATGTTGGAATGCAGTGTTTGATTTTCACCAAACATAATGTTTGTCATATAAACCAAAAAGTTCTGTGTTTTGACTCATCTACCCACAGAACATTCTTCCAGTGATGTGTTGCCTCATCAAGGTTTTCTTTAGCAAACTAAATGGGCAGCAGTGGTGTTCTTGGAGAGTAGTGGCCTTCTCTTTGCTATCCTCCCATGCACACTATTCTTGTCCAGCGTTTGCCTGATGGTGGATTCATCATCTACACTGACCTTACCCAGTGCAAGAGGGGCCTGCAGTCTTTGGATGTTAGTCTGGGCGTCTTTGTGATCTCCTGTAACGTTATACATCTAGCTCTTGGAGTGGTTTTTGTTGGACCTTTTGTGAGGTCCTCGGAAATCTGCTTGGATCAAGGCTTGGCCTGAATTCGCACACCTGTGTGGTGAAAACCAGACTTTGATGGTGAAGAGTCAGGCTTATGTTTTTGAAACAGGGCAGGGCCACCCAAACTCACCTCTGTCATCCTACTGGTCGTCACCTTAACCAAACTGATAACTGGAGGTTCACGTGCTGTTTCCAGCAGATATTCAATGTCGGATCATTTGGATGAGTAAATGAGTGAAAAAGTGTTTCATTTTGTGTGTCATTTGTTTTATTAAGCTCTCTTTTTATAACTTAGATTAAGAGCTGATCACATTTAAAAATTTTTCAAGTTTTTGCAGAAATGGAGATCTCTTTCTAGCAATTCTATATAGGGCATAATAGTGTTAGTCCTGGCCTATGGTTACGCTCAGAAATGATGGGTTTTGGGGAGATATCAGACTGCACACCGACACGAGGTAAGTAATTGCTGCCAACTTGGACTTTAAACAGTTCTTTTTTTAACATTATAGATGTTTTTAATTATTCAGCGAATTTTATGCATTTTTATTCTGTGACAATCGAACGTAAGATGTACTGCCATCCCTAATTTCACCCAGGAACGACTTCACGCTGGTATGCAGCGTAATGTGATCCAGAGTGTGTGTTTTCTAATGATTTGATTAGACGCAGCGGCAGGGGGTTGCTGTTACTCTTGGTCGGGGTTCGCTTTGAGGAGAATGGCGCTGTGCACGAGGATCCGACAGTGAGGCCAGTCGCGGGTCATGCTTTGAGTCTCTTGCAGGCAGCACATGAGAGCGTGAGCTTGACCCCAGGCCAGTGGGGCAGTGCTCAGTGACAAGCAGTGGGTTCAAAGTGTGTACAGCTCACTGCGTGAAACACTTCCAGCTGTGCTCTGGCTCTCAGTCTTGGCTGCTGTCTGTACATGGGGAGGTCCCTGGGGTCCCTGCCAGAAGTTCTCATCAAATCAAGTTGTTCTTCCTCATTGGTGATTTGGAGCTTTACTTCTGCCTGCTCAGACTGTGAGCTACGGTGAAAGTGGTGGGCAATAGTGGAAGCTTTGGCTTGATAGCTTGGATGGCCGCCATGGAAGGCTGCATGCCTCCCAGAAGATCAATGTAGGACATTGTAGGAAGCACAGGAAAGAGATTTATTCAAGCACATGCTTTCTAAACCAAGCAGACCCTACAGCAGTGGGAAATCTCATCTTCCAGCGTTTCTGTGGAACATGAGTCTAGAGCAGAGTTTCTGGGCTGTCTGTAGGCCTCAGAGCTCTCTAAGAATCTGTTGAACGTCAAGCATGGCTTCCTAAAAACATGGTCACGGATAATTTTTTTTTTTTTTTTAATATTGTCAGTTTTTTGCCCCTAAAACTGATTTGCCTTTGTATAGAATCATGTCATATGTAGTAATTGTGTAGTTTTTGTGTAGCTCAGCAACCTTACCGTGGGACAGCAGCTGCTGTCCCCTCTCCTGAGTCCGTAGTGCCTCCTTGTGTACATGGCTGCCATCATCCGTTCTGAGTTACCTTTAAGAGAAAACAAGCAAATGCAGGCCTTCACTGAGTCGTCTTTGGTTTCTAACAAAGTTCCTGCTCGAGTCACTGTATATAAACACACGTCAGTGTCATTACAATGTTTTATTTTTTGTCTTTATTTAGACCGTTATTTTCATCCTGAGGCTGCTTTTCACAGACCCTCGAAGTGACCACGGACCCCAGGTAAAGAACCATTACTCTAGAGAAATGGAAGGGTGTCTGTATATTGGTCTTCTGTACCCTTAACACTAAAAGAGCCCTCATTGTGCAGACCATGATTTGTTTCTCGCTTCCACAGGAACAATAGAGGGGACGCTGCTTTGAAACCAAGCGAAAACGAAATTGTTCCAAACTTGTCTTGAGGTTAGCGTCCACTTAAGACTCTTAAGATAATTATTCTTCCCTACTGATTTGCAGTTGCAGTGATGCAAAATATTTAGGAACTCTGCATTTTTTTGGCAAATTCTCGTTTTTGTTTCTCCATCTAGTGTTGGAGCTCAGAGTTGCCTTGGAGATCTTCCTCCGTGTCCATTCCACAGCTGGAACTGAAACAAGTATTTGGTTCTGATGAGCATTTTATGTCTGAAAGGAAAAAGGCTTTTTTATGTCGAGTGGAGAGTTTTCTAGTGAAGTACCCAGAACCGCAGGGGTTGTGCCCTGCTACAGGGCAGTTACTGGGTGTTACTGGTATCCATGGAGGAGTGGCTGCACCTGCCAGGGCTTCTTCGAATTCCCGGTGTGGGCATAGGAGAACTTATGACCTCTCCACTTGTCACAGACTGTGTGAACTCCTTTTCTGGACTGCATTCTGTGGGACTAAGTGAAATTGGATATTTTTGGTTATTTTGCTGCTGCTTGATCTCAGTTGTCCTCAGTGGGTTCCATTATGAAGTGACGAACAAGGCACAGCAACCCCTCGGTATTCAAACTTACTGTATCTGAATTTTCCATAATAAAAAAATTAAATTGCAAATAAAAATCAAAATAAAAAATTAATAAATACTGCACAGTACCCTACAGTGTACTGTAAGGTAAAAAAGTGGGTTGTGGGTTGAAATGAACCTTTATTGTATACTGTTGCAAATGTATCCGAAGGGAAAGTGCGTAACATGCGTGCTGGTGTCAGATCTCCTGTTTCTGTTAGTTTCGCTTTGTCTGAACATGTTTGCGTTGCATCACCTCATTCACTGCACATTTCATTTTTTAAAATAAACCATTTTTGTTTACATGCCAGTTGTGTGAAGCAGAGGTGCTGGGTGACTTTGACACACGTTTTCCCTTCATTTGGCATAACACTGAACTCTGGCTGCAAACCCTGCTGCGGGGGGCACACGCGACGCCGGTGGCGGCACTAACACCCACGCTGTCCTGTACTCCACATACCGTCCTGCACTCTATAAACACGGTCAAATTATGTGCTTTGTAATGAGGTAACTAGTGTCTGTAGTGTTTTTTCATACTAATGTTACTTATTTATTTCCCATTTAAAGTAAAGGGAAGCAGGGACTGGCAGTTTCCGTATCCAACCTGTTTTCAAGCGCTACCAGTTCTCTGAATTAGATTTGGATAATGAGGGTTTACTGTGCAGGAACAGAAAGGCATGTTGTTAAGACAGAGTGAACGGGAACACGATGCAATAAACATCACCAAGTAAAGAACAAAGTAATATGTAGGATTAGAAATTGACATGAGAAGACAAGAGAAACAAGGGTTTTTTGCCCCTCTGTTGATGTACATAAGATGTGACACAGCTGTCATCCTGCACAGAGCTCTCGGGACACAAATGTCAGCTGCTCTGCCTCCAGTTACCGAATCAAGTCCTTGTCCAGACTCAGGCCTCTGCTGCTCCAGGACGCCACGTGGCTCGAGCAGATAAAAATACTGCAGCACCTCTGGCCCAAAACACACATTAGGCAGAGAAGCGTGGAGGGGGAAGAGTGCGCTGCGTGGGCTTCCCCGCTCTATGCCAGCAAAGGCACCGTGTCCTTCATGCTGCTCCTTCCACCTGTGAGATGCTGCGCACCACTCGTTCTGCTCTTTATGTAATAACTGCAGTTCCATCCAACGGATCTGTCTTGGTAATGTGGCGCACGGAGTACCTTGGTGTGGTGCCGTTTTTCCTCCGTCTCCCGTGGGGTTCGCTCTCAGGGCCCTTTGGGATGGCCGTTTAAAGAGCTCTGCTGCGTCTAAGTCAGAGGTCAGGGATGCTGAGCCACACATTTGGGGAGAGCGAGCTCATGATTGAAATCCTCACGAATCCCTCTGAGTTCCACCTGTCTCCATCGTGTCCCACCACATTTACCTGAGAAACGCCACAAGTCTTCACTGTACTTTTGGCATAGACTCTGATGGTTCGACTCTGACTTATACAAGCAGTTACTGATGAGCGAGCATAACGAAATATAAAAAAAGTAAAATGTGTTGATATTATCATCGGCAGGAATGCCTTTTGTTTTTGTATTTTAACTCATTTTAAGCAACATTTTGTTTGTCGTGGCTAATTTCTGTCCAACAATAATGTTCATTTGTAGCTCTCATAAGGGCAGTTGGCCTACTGGAGTGATGTCAGATGTGGTAACTTGTTGTGTCGTATTTTTGCTGTGTAGAGGCTGTGTTAATAAGCAGTCTGGAGCTGACCTGTCTTTATGTGACGGTAAACCTATTTCCTGGTTGTGTCGAATAGATAATCGGATTTGTTCTGGAAAATGGCCAGAGCAGATGTAGATTTCCTTGTGCTGTTGCATGTTTTGCAAATTGCACACATTCTGTCCAATTGGTCAGGTGGCTCCCTAGCGTATAAAAATAGCTGGTTCCATATGTATTGGTGTCATGCAGTGCCAGCGTGGGACACAGTGGCCTAGCGGGTTAAGCCGGCGTCTCGCGGCTCCTGGGCCGTATGTGCGTTGTGGTGTTTGCCAGGTTGTCTCATGCGGATGCGCTTCTGCTCCTGACGTGCCCTGCAGAGCTGTGTGGTGTCATTCAGTTTGTGACAAACGTGCCGCCACCTCCCTTGCTCTTGACCTTTAACCTGGAGCAGTGTGCATATCCGCCTGCCGGTCCCAAGGGTAGACTGGAATTTCCATTTTCTGCCTCGGAGCTACGGTGTATAATGGAGAGAGGCTAATTCTGAATAGTGCTGTACCTGCACCCCCCCGGGAAGTTCCCGCTCACAGTGGGCTCACTTCCCGGTGACAAATTAGTGGCACGCAGTCGCTCGATTCCCGATGCGTTGAGGAAAGGACAAAGAAAAGGTGATATTTGTTTGTTATGGACTGCAGTGGCACAGCGAATCCCATTGCAGAACTTCACTTTTCGCTGAGTTATCGGCAGATCATGTCAACACTGTCGCTGTGGAGCATTAGTCGAGTGTTTACGCAGGGCAGCGGCTGTGTTTGACGTGTTGATAAGGGCAGGGACAATCCTGTGTGTCTGGCTGGCTTTGCGCTGCATGGCCTGGGTTTACAAGGAGCTGCAGGAGATCCTCAAATGATCCCACCGTTTGGTAGCCTCTTACCTGCCTGGACCCTGTACCGGGCAGGAGGGAAACGTCCAGCGTGCCGGGCCGTTCATGCTCCACATCTACTCCTTTGACAGCAAAGCGGGCATCTGCAAGAATCACTGAATCGCCAAACGACTGATAGGCTTCCTTTCTCAGTGCTCTTGTTTTTCAAATTTTCACGTATGACCATTTTCCTGTTAGTTTATTTGAAATTGTATTGTCTTCACTGTTTTATTTTCCACAATTTGACCATTGTGGAACTGAAGCGACCTGCCTTTCCCTGTCCAGACCTTAGCTGACACTAAATAGCACCTGAACAGAATAGGAGCGTGGGCCGCTTTGATTCAACACACCTCCACAATATTTACAGCTGGTATTCTGGTATTCCTGAGTGCTGGCGAACAGTAAGAAGATGATTAAAGTTCCACATAGTATTTTCATGCGATGAATCGGCAATGAATACAAGTTTGCGGAGAGAAACTGTTTCCTCAACCAGTCGTTAATTTGTAGGAAAATACAGCCAGACGGAGCAAGAGTGTGAGGGACGGGACTAATTTCACTTGTTTTCTCTGTTTGCCTGCTGTGTCTGGCGTTTTTGAGGATTGGTGATCAATAATAAGATGATAAATACACACGTTCTTTGGATACATTGATTAGGAATAGGAGTCTTTGGATACAGTGCATTTTTATTTCATTTAAAATTATTTTTAATGTTAATGTACATCTAATTAAAAACAGGTAAGTCATACAGTAGCCATGTCCAATATTTTAACAGAACCTGTTAGTAAATTGATGGCCGTCTGTTTTATTGAGCTTCCGTAGATGGTGTAAAGAACAGCGGCCCAAAGCTGGGAAACACTGGATGTGCTTATGAGGGGAGTCTGACAACAGTGCAAATGTGCAGATGAATTTAGAAGTTTGAAGCAAGTCTTAATGTTTTAGTGACTTGGTGTGTAGCGCTGGGCGGACACTGTGTCAGCGTGTAGTGGGAAGGACACACGTATCTGTCCGCTGTGAGGTGTCCCCTTTTGCGCTCCATGTCAGGGCTCCTTTGTACCCCCATTTCCCGCCCAGCCAGCCAGGCCTCCTGTCTGCATTGAGGCCTTGAGTGTGTCACCTTCCTGAGGTCACCTGGATGACCAGGTGAAAGCATCTGGTTTAAACTAGTTCTTTAAATTAAGCAGCAGCTGAGGAGGCACCATAACTGTAGCAACAGGACAAAAATATTACATTGTATTTTTTTCTGTGAAATTATTTCACTCACTGTTATTACACAGATATTAAACTTTCACTGTAACAAATGTGTCTCAAATATTCATTAGAATTACTAGATTAGAACAAGAAAGCGGGACATTTTACAGCGTGATCTCAGCATCGCGTGGGAAATGTGGAAACGGAGGGAAACTTGTTCTGTCACTGGAAAAGTAAAATGAGGCGCTGCTGCCTTCTGCTTAAAATACCCAGGTTCGAATCCCTGCTGTGGTACCCTTACTTACCCTGAACCGATGCCTTGAAAATACCCTGCTGAATACCTGGGTAAATCACTGTGAGTAGTGCAAGTTGCTGTGGAGAAAAGATCAGAGAAAAGAATAAAAGTAGGGACACGGGGCTGTGTGCAGCTGTGTTCTGGTAGGACCTTCTCTTCAGTAGACATGGACACCTCTGTTATTTGCCTATGCAGCTCGTGACTGCTTTTTTCACCTGTATTTCTCCTGGCAACTCTGCGTGTTGGTGCAGCGGGTGCAGCGAAGCATTTTGCGCCATCCGGCCGGGGTTTGACTCGGACTGGTGGGGGCATCGCGGTGACGCGTCTGGGCTGAGTGACCCCCGGGGTAGTCCTGCACTGATGGACAGCTCTGCCGTTACTGCTCACCCCTCCTCATTCTCCAGGCACAGAGCAGCAGTTTGCAGAGGAGCTCCCCAGCTGAGCACAGCGCCCCCTGCAGAGGGAAATTACTAACATGACCTTGTTTTATCATGAGATTGTGGTGTGTGAGCATGAAGCAGAAGAGAGACACGGGGACTCCTGAGTGTGGAAATACCTTCTAAGGGACAATGAAGTGGGGTAAATGGTGTCCAGAGAGTGCCGAGGGAACTGATTTACTGAGCGTGTGTGTGTGTGTGTGTGTGTGTGTGTGTGTGCTTGCTGTCTAACATATGAAAATGCAGTGCGTGTTTCTGTTGAAATATTTAGTGAAAATGTAATATAGGGGCTGTGTGAGTCTTCTGGCTGGCTGGGTGGTGCTGAGCTGTCCATTGTCTACTGTGGTATTATTTGCTTATAAACTTATCAAAACAGCAGCAGGTGACAGTTAGTCATGACATCTGCCACTTTGCACTTGAGGGTCACTCTTCCTGCTGCAGTGCCCTTGAACAGTGTACTTACCCTGAATTAATGTAGTAAAAACTACCCAGTTGTATAAATAGGTAAATCACTGTAATTAGCCAAAGACTGTCACTTGGATCGCTGTGAAGCTCTGGAGACAGTCACTGCCCGTTAATGTCAGGCTTCGGGACCGCAGGCTGCCAATAACCACCCAGTTGCACACTGGTACCTTTTTAATTGGGAAACCGCAAGAAATTGTTATTTAACTATACATTTCCTAAAGTTAAAAAATTCAAAATAAGAAAAATGGGTAGAAAATCTGAAATATTCTAAAATGTTGAATTTACCTTTGTCCATGATATTATATAGGTGGCATAATGTGCAACATAGGCTATAGGCATTTATTTGCCAATAATAGGGAATCTTGATGTTCATTCATGTCGCGCTTGTGAACGATGCACATGATGCCAGTGTTACTGGTCGGTCATGCAGGTTTGGTAACAGATGGTTGTTAGTGCCATCGCTGACTGCGTATGATGCTAACCAGGCAAAGCATCATCCGCCAGTGACAACGGTGGTGACAGCGGCAGCGAGGTCTCGGCCACAGCAGTCAAAGACGTGAGCAGGACGTGTGTGGTGCTGATCAGGACATTGCGCTTGTTCCCCTCGAACCCCCTGCACTCTACATTGTGTCTGTCAGAAGTGTCCAACCAGCCAGTGTGAAGATTTACGTATGAAGCATGAACCTCCTGGCTGCCCAGCCTCCTCTTGGTGCTCTGCAGTGTGGACTGTATCTTCATGCCTGTTGATGCCACAGGGGCTTTGGTTGAGTAGACTGTTGTCACGGTCCTGTTTAAGCAGAAGAACCTTGGGTTGTAGCTCGTTTCATTGTCACCCTCTGACACGAGATGCACGAGACATGAAGAAGAGCAGGCAGGCTATGTAGAGCTGGGGAGAAGCTGTGTGGAGAGCAGTACGGCAGCAGCGATGCTGAAGCGGCCTTGAGGCCAAAGGGACACGCAGCTCAGGCCAGGGGGACACGCAGGTGATGCTGCACCACGAGCTGAGCTGTGTCCTGGTGCACCGAAACACACTTATGAGCACATGGCCATGTGTGAAGTACACCAGACACCTCACTCCTTGGCTTCCATTAAACTGTGCCATTTTACCACCTACCATTACCATTTTACTATTACTGCTGAAGACGCAAGCCTGCCGGCTGCGTACAGACGTGTGGCACACCGGTGTTACACTGAATGTGAGCAGCAGTAACTCAGGTGGACAAAGTAAGACGTGCAAAGCTGTTCTTTTTACTGTGTGAGCCTCCTACTGTGAATCCTGGCTGACGTTGAACCGCGAGGAACGACAGCAGTGATGGCGTTGTGAAGCCTACCTGTTACTGTCACTTTATCCTAAGCTGCTTTCTCAAATAAACTTCTCAAACATCCTTCTGCATAGGAATGCAACGAATCATCCAGGTCACCGTAACCCTCAGACAGCCAGTGGCTGCAAGTTCTTTACCACGGTACGGTCACACGGACCGAACCTGGGCACTGGAAGAGGTGTGAAAATCTGCGTCTTCCTTTTAACTTTTCCAAAATGCAGATTCACTAAAGCGTGAATGACACTGACTTTCACCGACATGCTGTTGTAGGTTATGTCTGATGACAGATTTACTGTAGCAAAATTGCGAAAGGATAACCGGTGTACTTTTGTGCATCTCTCTATTCTGTGTCACACAAAGTCTTGATTCCAAAGACCGTTTCCTGTACATTACTTAGCAGCTGCACTATTTCCAGTGAGATTGTTTACCTGGTTGTACTCAGCGTGGGTCACCTCAGATACGCTCTGAGCGTCACTCAGCTCCTCCCATGCAGGTGTAGTGGGTTTGACTTTTGTAGCACATTTAAAACAAGCTCTAAGAGGGCGTCGGTACAACTCGGTCAAGGACTTCTGAGACAGACAGAAGTGCAATGCCAGCACTTCCGCGTCTCTACGAAGTTGTTCAGTGGGAAAGCGCTGTATAGGAACGTACAGATTCTTGGTATATTGTTCTTCTACTTGATATCAAGTTGATGTTTTTGCAGCACGTTCAGGTTGTTAATACCACGTATGATGATGCTGGTGGGCAGAGGGTGTGAGCAGAAGCCAATGACGAGGTGTTTCTTTTCTCTGTGTGGAGCCGTGCAGAACTGCAGCTCCGTCTCTGATGATCTGCCTGGGAAAGTCCTACGTGTCTAAAACTACAGAAGATAAATGACCAGCCTTCCTGACAGTCTCGTAAATCTTTCCACGGGTCCTCCTGGCCTCTTTGTCTTCAGCTTTGTGTGGTGTCGGTATCGGCCAAGAGCTGCACGTCTGCGATACGCGAGTTCTCAGTTGCCCGGCTGTCTTTCGTCCTGCTCTGTAAACAAGCGTGTGGTTTTCCTCAGCTGTAAGACTGACTGCATTGTGTGCTGTGTATTGTGCTCTTCAGCTGGGCTGCAGGAACACGGACCGAGCTGAGACATCGGTACCGAGATGGTGGCGTCGGAACATGAGCACTAAGGGGGTAACTCACTGGGTGCGGTGACTTGGACACCAACATTTTGGTGCCAAGACTGTTGTGCTGAAACGCTGGTGCCAGGAAAATAGTGCTGAGATAGCAGCACTTGGACAATGGCATCAAGACTTTGGTTTGGACCCAATAGTGTCAAGATATTTATGTCAAGATGTTCTTGCGCCAAGTGCAGTAGAGCCAAGACTGACAGAGACTTTGCTGAGTCTTTCTTGCCAAGACGGTAGTGTTGAGACATTTGCACGGAGACTTCGGCACCAAAACAATAGTTCCGAGACACTGGTGCCAAGATATTAGTGCCAAGATGTTGCTGTCAAGGCTTTGACACCTCGAAGACAAAGACAGTAATATTGAGTCGCTGGTGCCAAGACTACATTGCTGAGACACGGATGTGCCAAGATATCAGCGCTAAAATGTTAGGGCTGAGACTTTGGTGCCAAGATGTTGCTTTTCTCAGATGTTGGGACTGTAGCACCTAGATTTTGGTGCGGAGATGTTAGTTCAAGATGCTGATGCCTCGTTATAACATTGAGTTTCACCGCCACTTACTTACCTCTTATGCACCGTTGTACTAAATGCTTGACTCAGATGGGCACACGGTGTGTACAGGGGTTTCCGTTTCCATGTTATGCAGAAGGTACAGCAGTGCATTCTGGGAATTTAACCCCCACCCCACCCTAAAATGAGGGAGGACCACCTGCCAGGGTCAAGGGACACTGTCAGCTGTGACAAAAACAAGTAGAGAAAAGCCTCTTGACAGATGGCTCCTGCATCTCAGGGGAGTTCCTGTCTTTGTCCGATGTTTGTGTGCTGGCCGACTTCAGCCCCCCCCCCCCAAGTCCACATTTGCCCCCCCCTGCCAGCAGGCTGTTTACACATCTGCATACACAAGTAAGCACTCCAGCTCTGTGCGTTTGTTTCGGCAGGGACTTGGAGGTCGGGATGGGAACGGGGCTGCGGCCCACCAGACAGGAAGCCAGAACTTTGCCCCAGCAGCAGCACCTGGATGTGTGAGGCCTTACTGTTGCTGCCCCCTGATGGTGAGTCCTCCAAAGCACCACTGACCCACATGCAGCTGTGCTTGCTGTAACGGCGACGCGCGTTTGCGGCTCTTGCACGCCCATCTAGTGTAAAATAAAACATTTAAGGTATAAGCAAGTACTGTAGGGGTAGTGCAGATACTTTTAGGCATGTGTAAGTAATGTGAGCATAAATGTGGAAATACCAGTGGAACTAAATATACATGGGTGCAGTTGACAATGCTTTAATAACGTGGGGCCTTCCAGGTCGAGCCCTGGGACGATACGATTGCTGGGGTGATGTTGGCGGACAGAACCGGTGTGGACTCTCATCTTTGCTGGCCTCTCAGTCAGTTCGATCGTGTTATGTGTGGACAGAGTGGTTCTAAGGCGGCCCTGGTTCGCCTCTGTCGTGTCGTCATCTTCCTCAGTTTATTGGGATGACTTTCATTAGGATCCTTTGGCAAACAAATCTGCTTTTCTGTGTTCCTGGGGCTTCCTCCTTTGTTAGTACAAAAATCAAAGGCAGTAAAACAAAGTCCATCCCATGTTGACCTGTAATGTGGGCCGTTTCTCTCGTGTTTGAGGTTATCAGCTCTGGCTGCTAAATGCCTTATTTTTTATGCCGTGTTCTCAGATTCCCATGTATTTTGCATATTGTTTAAAGGTTCATATTATTACAGATTTCAGGCATCGTAACTCTTTTGAGGTTGTTGACTTTGCAGAAGCAGCTCGCACCCTTTTTCACATCACTGTTCAGCAGTCCGCTGCCTGCCGCGCCTCAGCACGAGTCGGGGTGATGATGGTGAACGGAGCAGCAGCAGGGCAGTTATGGAGGATTAGCAGATTATTGGTTTTGATTAAAAAGGAGCGCATAGACTTGGTTAGAGTGAGACGCAGCCAATTGACCCCTTCGTGCTGAGATTTACGGTCTGCATCTGGCCTGAGAGCACAGACAAAGGGGGCAGTTTGAGAATGGTACGTAAAAGTTGCCGATTGTACTTTAATGCCCCTTTGTACGCTTTTTATTTTACTGTCGTTAAGCTAGTTTTTGACACGTTGGCCATTGTCCATCTTCGGGTTCATTGATTGAACGGAAAAGGCGTTTGATGGACTGAAATGAATTTTGGGTTATAATCGACCCCTTTTTTTCTTTTGTTATTGTTAAGTACAATAGGGTTCACGTACATAGCAGGAGTGTTACTGAACCCCAGATGGTGGGAGAAGTCAGGTGGGTAATTGAAAAATATCTGCAACTCTGGAAATGGATCATCAGTCATGGGTGCCTTACTTCTGGCTCCATCTCATTTTCTACTCGGGATTCTATAATGTGCCGGACTGTTGGCCGGTGTTAGTGTCCTGCAGTTCAGTCACGTGTTTAGTGTTGACGTTATGATGAGTGTCTGCGTGGTTACCTGACATTCTGCCTTTAGTTCAGACAATCTAGGGATTTTGCATATGACCCAACGGTTCCTCTAAAGGCAGAAAGGGAGAGGAGGTGCAAAGACAACGGGACGTGTTTGTGCCAGGCAGAGACGCAATGAATGATGTAAAGTTTATTTGCAGTCAACACCGAGGAATGAATGTGGACTAAAAACAGAAGACAACAAGGAGCGAGAACTTCTCACTGGAACCTGGAGAGCAGGTCTTGAATTGCTCAGTCGTGAAGAGGATTGTGTGGGAGAAACCTGCACCACTCCATTTAGAGGTCTTGCACAGCCGCTGCGGGGTGGAGCACTTGAGGTCTGAGGAGGTTGTCATAGGTCATGCCTTCTGAAGTTCCTGTTAGCAGGCAAGTAGTTGTAGCACTTATTATTATTATTATTATTATTATTATTATTAATAGTTTTTAGCTCCCTTAAGCCAACTCTCCACATTTGTGACGGTCTCTTCTGAGGGACCGTTGGGAACTTCTCGGCTCCCCTGTGTTTGCTGCATTTCTGTGTACCTATATTTTTGGTTATATTTAAATCATACTGTAAACATGCATTACAGAAGAGATGTTTCTGTGACCACAGTGTAATATGGCAGAAATTGGACATGGTTTTGCAGGATCGTTTTTGTGCCGCTTAAGCTTGGCTTACACGTATAATTATAATGTCACGTAGCAGAATATTTCAGAGATGCGCCTGAGGTGTCCTTCTTCAGTGCAGTAAGAAAAACATGAAGTATGGGAACTATGTTCCCCAGTTCAGCTTTTGTTTGCTTAAAAACAGGCCTGGGTGCTTTAAGAGGTGTAGGTGAGGGTCAGGTGAGGGTGTCTCTCAAGTTTAGTTAGCGCCCAAGTGGGCATAACGTTCAGTTCGGTTGTTGTCTTGATTCTCTCGATGGTCTAGTTTTATCCAGTTGTGTCACACTTGGTTGCTGTTTCGGTGCTCGCTGAGATTCGCACCTCGGTTCTCCCACAGTCTGAGGTGTCACTGCTTTAGTTGACAATACAAGCAATAATGAACACGGTTTTGTGGTCCAAACCAAGATGTCAAAGTTTCTGATTTTTCGAGCTGGACTGCAGAGTACATCTGTATCAGCAGTGATAGCTGACAGTGATGTGTGTGCTGGTTGTGTAGCTGTGCAGCATAAACTATTCACATGTCTTACAGATTTGATCCATTTTCCTACATGAGGACACAGTTGTTCTTCCAACCAATTTTCTTCTCTTTTATTCATATCTCTATATCTGCTTATTACCACGTCATCTTGCTGCAGGCTATAATTTCGGTGTCGTGTGAATATGCCTTTTGATTTATGGACGGTATAAAATATGTTAAAGTCAGCCATACTAACATTTAACTTGCCACAGTCACTGGGGCTGCAAGTTACTGTTTTTTCTGGGAAGTAACTCAGCTGTCTGCCAGTTTGCATTTTACAATCAGTTTGAGGACATGGCCACAGAATGCAAATTTCTTCTTGAGGAATGAACTCTATGTTCTATTTTAAAGCAACAAAAAATAAAGAGGCGCTTTAAAGAGCCCAGCAATTAGGCGCGGATATTACTGGGAATTCAGGCTTGTCTGCTGAGTGCTGTTTTTGTGTCTAAGCACTTGTTACGGCGCAGATTGACCGTCGCCCAGACGCACACCCGGATGAACGTGAGCGACGGGCGGCGAAACTCTGCGTCCGGTCGCCTTTCCGACGTTTTGTCCACAAGGTGAGCTGTCTGTGAGAACTAAAATGGGCCAGATAGATAGCGCTCATCGTTGACACGGCGCTGTCACAGCAGCGGGTGATCAGGGTCTTTACCCTGCTGTGGTAAGTCTCATTATACAGCGAAACACCCTTGTACGCTTGTGTGTACGTCTCACGCCGTCAGAGTGAACGTGAGTCGGCGGAATGCAGTGGACAAGGGGGCACGAGATCCTGGGCTTTCCGCCCGAGTGTCCATGTGGAATGTGGTTACCAGTAGTTGCACAAGGAAAAAAATGCTTTTGGTGAAAGTTAAGCACAGCAAAAATGTGCCACAAATTAACTATTTCAGCGGGAGAAAATGAACAATTTAGAATCAACCCAAGTTACAACTGGGGTTATGTGGTTAGTAAATACGGGTCTGGGCGGCCGTGACCCAGCTCAGGATATGCGGTCGCCGAAAGTGGGCGTGTGGGAGGGATGGATGGATGGTTTATAAATAGTTTACACCTGAGAATTGATGCCAATACTTTTTTTGATGTTAAGGGGTTAATTTAAAAAAATAAAACAGGATAGTTACTTGCTTCTAATGTTTGCTGTGAAATGAACATGTTTCAATTTATAGGTACAGTTTATGCAAAGTAAAAAGCTGGAGGAGGAAACTTCCTGCAAAGCGCCCGAGGCTCTTGTATAAAATGGGGAAGTCTGTTCAGGTTATATTTGAATATTGCAGGCAATAAAATTGCAGTATAAAGGGTTCGTTCAGCATTTGAACGTTTTTATTACTCAGTTGAATGTTGATTTATACATGCTGATATTATCTTTACTGCACAAGATAAAAAAAGAAGTCACATTGCAGTCACCAAAAACTCTTGTTTGAAAATATCAGATTTTTGCTGTGCTCGACTGAAGTTACTCGTGGAAAATAGCATTAAAGTGCAGCATTCAACTGCGTCACATGACGTTGCAGGTTGGCCTCTGCTGTATGATCTGTTCTCAGCTCAGTTCGGTTTTCAACAGTGAAAGATGAAAGTGCTCAGTCTAAAAACACAGGGACCTCGGTCCCTTGGGGCACAAGAAACTTGTTATGGGTCCTGTATGCAGTGGGCTTAAGCCTGTTCGCTGTGAATATGCCGGTTGCGTGTTGTTAGGGCTGGTGATGGAATGAGAAGAAGCCAGCAGTGTCCGCTGTGGAAAAAGTCAGTGCGTTAAATGAATACATGAGGGCAAATCTTTGCCAAGCGGCTGTTATTGGATGTGCGACTGCTAATGGCTGAGTAGAATCTCATGTCGGGCAGTAGCATCGTGACGAACGGTGCTTTTTAGGATTTAAATTCTCCAGGAGTATGGAGCCTATGGAACATGTCACGAGACTCTTCTCGAGCTAAACTTTGGCCAGTCGTATGATGGACAGTAGCTAACTCAGAATATGGCTGGTTTAGAGAGCTGGTGTGTGGGGAGTCGAGCCTTACTCAGGATATGATGGAACGAGGCAGAAGAACGATTACGAAAGCGGTTACAGTACATGAACAAGCCATGTAGAAAGCTGACATGCTAATAAGCAAGTTCACCGTCTGCATGGCTCATTTGCTGCCAAATCGGTCTAAAGCCATTCATCTGTGCTGCGGTGGACAGTTTTCTTAAAGGCTTCATTGTAGAACAGCAGTGCTGGGCTGTTGACCTTCCTTTACCTTGATGCTCTCAGGCAAAGTGGTGTGTATGTTTATGTTGTCTCCACAGTGCCACCTTCCTGTTTAACGTTCATTATTGGCACACATCCGCTGTAATGACTTGTTCTGCTGAATGAGCTAGCGGCTTCGGAAGGCGTGCAGTTTGAAGCCCAGGCGCCAACTGGATTACTGCATCTGTTCTGAATGTGATTAATGTGTCTGTGGATTGTGCAGTTTTGCTGGGTGAAGGTTGATGCTGGTTAGTGGCGAAGATGAACGGTGAAAACAGGGAAATGTGTAATTTGCACAAATTCCCTCCTGATGTGTCCATTCAGATTCCTCACCAGCTGATAGAGTGGTCATTTGAGCTGTGAAAGTCCTTGAATAAAGTCACCAAATGAGGGCTGGTCTTTTCCAAGTGACTGTAATTGGATCTGTGTGTCTTCGAATGAGCTGCTCAAGTTCTTCTGGGAGAACTTGGGTCCAAGATGTCTTTACGACTACCAGTCAACGGCAGAGTTGAACTTCACCGTGGGGCATGCGGGCCATTCGAAGCCAAGGTGACTGTCAGAAAGCCCTCATTACAGTGCCCTCATAATGTGTACATTCAGTTCTTTGGCAATGGGAGGTTTGGCAGACTTTCTTTAGACAGGGGAAGGCCTAACAGGGGGCAGTGTCACCGCCTCAGGTCTACTGAATACAGTGTGACAATTAAACCGAGCTGTTCCTCACCAGTCACGTGAAAAGACGGCCCGGTGAGCCAGGCCCAAAGATGCCTGTTCGACAGTTAACCACCCCATATCTGTATTTGTACCCCTGTGTTGATGTTGAGCATCAACCTGAGACAGGAGAGCGAGTGCCATCAAATATGCACGTGCTCACAGATACATGCAGAAAGAGGCCAGGGCTGTCGGAGGACACGTAGGACCCCCGCAGAGGCACAATGCTAACCCATCGTGGTCCACAGGACCAGAGGGCCAGCTGGGTTGGCGATGAAGGAGAATCTGCTGAGAGACACCCCCGCCTAGCTGGGGAGGAACGCAGTGCCACCGGCTCCTGCAGTGCACGTGTGAGCCCTGGGCTGCCTGGCTTCCTCGGCACCTCGCTTCCAGCAGCCAACCAGTGGCTTCTCTGTTTTCGTTCTACTTCTGCTTTAAGGCAGAGAAACTTACTGTGAGTCAGACGAGACTACTGCATCTCTTCCTTTCTTTTTTATTTCATCTAAGTGAATAATGGGCACCTCTTGACCTCACAAGATCACACTCGACCACTTTGCTAACCAACTGTGTCTGCCCACATGTGGCATTTGACATGGATGTTCTTCAGACACACTAAACGTACAGAACTATACAGAAGTAACCGTACATACAGTACTGTACAAAAGTGTTATGCACCTGTGGGGAAAAATGCTATAAAGCGAGGATGGTTCCAAAAATAATGCCATGAATACTTATTAATCAATAAACCTTCTAAAAAGTGCAGTAGACAAAAAAAAAACCTCAATCAGATCAATATTTGGTGGGACCACCCTTTGCCTTTAAAACACCATCAGTTCTCTTATGTAAACTTGCATGCAGTTTAAGGTGGAGGTTGGTAGGTTCTTCCAAACTGGCCACAGTTCTTCTGCAGACTTTGACTGTCTCTGCATGTCCTCCCAGACTGACTCGATCATGTTGAGTCAGGGGACCTCTGTGGGGACCAGACCATCTGCTGCAGGATTCCTTCTTTTTGCTCAACATAGTTGTGTATGACTGAGATTGGGTGTTTGAGGTCATTCTCAGGCTGCACAATGAATTTGGGACCAACCAGAAACCCCCCCGATGGTAGATAAGAATCTACCTGTACTTTCTCAACACACATTCAAGTTGCATGCGTAAGACTTTTGCACAGTACTGTAGGTGACTAATAAGTATATTACTGTATTCTGTTGAATGCTGGACACCGGCTGTGGAATATTAAGTGTGAATATGGCGTGAGGGAGATTTTGAGCCCTGTCACTGGCCTGCGGCAATCAGTCAGCTGGGCATCTTTTGCTGACAGGATGCTTGGTGTGGTGAGCAGTCCTCCGGATGGTTCAGTGTTCAGTGAAGGTGCGGTTGCCGCGATGCTGTCACAGTCCAGGGACACACGCGGATGCTTTCCATTGGCCCTCGTCCTAGTTTAACTGGCCCTACCCCCCAAGGTCAGGAGAAGGAGGCTGCTGCTGCTGGGAGCGAGGATGCTGTAGTGCCACTGCCACAGACGGTCAGAAAGAGGTGTTGAGCCCACCAGCTTGACATGGGGCAGCCATGCGCTGCACAGCAAAGCACCTCCTGTGTCGCTGGGAGGTCTGTGTTTGTGGTGCTGCAGTGGACGTCACACGCTGAGCTGTAGGGAACCAATCTGAGTCCTTTTTGGAAGTATACACAACAGTATATACCTTCGACTCTAAAAATTATCTAGTGTTTTAATTGCACTGTTACCTGAATATACTTTATTTTGTCGTGTTGAAGAAGCTGATAAAAAAAAAATCTCTTAATTCAGCACCAAGTGACATTTTCATGGCATTAACTTTGTGTCCCCTGAACAAAGTGTGCGAGTCCAGATGAAGTGTTTGAGGAGATGTGATGGCTCCGATAGAAGGTAGTGCCTGCAGCTCTCTAATGTCACCCCGGTACGTTACACCACTGAGTTGGTTTCTTCTGCATCGACTGACAGCCCAACACTAATCTGCGTGTCAATCGTGGCGTCTCATTCCAGACAACTGTCAAGACCTTCTCTCTTCTCTCTAAATATCTTATTGTTACTTTTTTCTAAGTGTTTACCTGCTTCTGCATTGTTACCCGTTTGTGAGTAAGCTGGTGACACAAGACAAACCTGTGTAATCTTTCCTAGCCAAAAATGACCACCTTTGTTGTTGTTATTGTATTAATACCAAAGCAAATGTGAGATTTAAGTGCACTTAGAATTTCAGAAAATAAAAACTATTAACATCTTCACAGTATTGCATTTAGTGCCACTGAGCGATTAATGCTATAAACATGTTTGATGTTCGTCAGCTTCAGCCAACTTTCAACTTTATTATGTGGACAGTGAGGGGAAAAAGCTGAATAAATCACAGTTCCCTTGATTTATTTATGGGTAAGTATGTTGGATATAACATTAAAAAACAGAAGTATATCATTTGAGCATTTTTAACACAAAATAACTGATATTAAAAATACATGCTGTTAAACGCACAGGAAAATGAGGAATGTGATATTTGAATATTTGTGACATGTCTGTTTCTTTTCTTTCTTTCTTTCCACTTTTTGGCCATTTATGGCATCATTGAGCAGGTGTGAGTGCAAGAAGGGTGTTTTCCGGCAGGGTTGGTTGAGGTGGTTGATCATTAAAGAGGAACATTGTGAGGCCTGGAGAGCTGTTGTGTTGTTCTGAGGAGGTGAGAGCACCACTTGTGTCGCAGGATCGAGTCGCATCCCTGCTGAGAAAACAGTTCTTGTACAAACAGCTACGGCGAGTGCAGCCGAGTAAGTCACTGTCACGTCAGCACCGGAAGCCTCAGCAAACTGGATTTTTCTTGCTAAAACATGTAAAATGCGTGACAGAGTTGTAGGGAACAGTCTTATTCTGCTGATATTCCTTTTAAACAGTTTTTTGAGTGATTGTGAAGCCTCTTTCTGTTTTTTGTTTTACATTTTCTCACTACAGGTCTGCCTGGTTTGCTCCTGCACCTGAAAACTATTGAAACGCGGGAAATGTAGGTGGAATCACCTGCATCTTGTCTAGTGTAAGAGGCCAATCTTTTACGTTTGCCTCCACTGTGGTAACTTGGCTGTAAACATGTAACTGATTTTAAACAAAGAACCAAGTCTGAGGTTATACTCACACACAGTCATACTGTCATTTCTAAGCCCAACTGTGTGACAAATGTATATTCAGCAAGATGGATCAGTGACCGGGCAGACTTTCTGGTTGAATTCGTTGCCCGGTCATTGGCCTTTCCTGTCTGCACACTTCGGAGGTGGATTAAAACATTCTCACAGAGGTGATAAACTTGCTAAATGACCGCCGATAATATTTGTACATTGTGCTGTATGTCTTACAGATGTTGGGTAAGGCTGTGTTGTTTCACAGAGAATTAGAAAGGAATTCATCGGAGCGTGAAACTAGAAAGCAGGAAGAGAGAAAGAACGTGAAACAAATATGAAGAGGCTCATCAATTAATGTGCCTTGAAAACTGTGTTCTTCATTTATATCTTCGCGTTCAGGCTGTAATATTGCATTATTGATAAAGTGCAGAGCCGTGCGTGAAATAAAACAACCAGGTGAAAAAACAAAAAATTGAAAGAATAAAAAAACTTTGCCGGAGGACGTTAGACAGGCAGATGAGGTGGGTCCTGATGAATTGCTGTGTTTGGATTGTTTCTCAAGGACCAAAGCCAGAAAAGTAACAGAGCTCACAAGGGGTACATAATTCATTGCAAACATCTGAACAGTTCGTCTTCTTTAGTCCTTCCTATCGGCTGCTCCCCTGCTACAGACTCCGTCGCTACCGAAGCGGCTGCCGGCGGGCCGCTCAGCGCCCTGAAACGTACTTCGAACGTAACTGGAAAGCCTTGACAGTGTGTGTGTCACCGGTTTTCGTTCGGGTAGCATTACCCCACAGAGCTTTCCAGCACAGACCCCTCATCATCTTGTCTGCTAAGCAACAAAGCCAGAGAAACGTTACTTCTTCGTCTGTTTACCGCACTTTTTTACAAATTTTCACTTGCTTTCTAAGCTATGCATACCCCTGTGCACCTTTAATGCCTTACTGATTTTTTCCTTTCTTGTCTTTTTGCTTTTAAATTCAACATGGCGTGTCATAGCCAGATAGGAACATCTGACAGTTCCTATTTGGGACTCTGGTGAACTGAAAGAGGGTCCGTGTTGCAGTCGTGGATTTCAGCTTATCCTCCAGGTGTGGTCAAGGTCAAAGGTTCCCAGGGGCCAAACTAAAGCCCTCAGAGAAACCGTAGACCCTGAAGCCAATACAAGCCAGTGTGTATTTCTGGACAGGCAAGGGTACAACGCCTCTCTTTTTATATGAAATACCTGTACGGCTTGCAGTGGGAAAACCACGGTGAGGATCCCGTGAACTCAGGCAATGCGTAGTCTTCTCACCCTGTTACTGGTTACCTTTCGCTATATTCCTCGAGTACTGAGGCAGCATAAAAACCCTAAAAATCCCAGTTCCTCTAAGATAAACGGGACTCTGCTTTTGGAAATAAACTCAAAGAATTCATTTCAGTACTTTATGCAGTGCTCGGTTTCACATGGGTGCGCAGAAGTAATGGCACCGCACAGTATCGGCGGAATGGTTCTTCGCTTCTACTCCTGGCTCCTCTGGAAGACAAGGGAGAAATGAATAAAATAAGGGAGTGTATGAAATAACATATGAATTCATCAGAGAATATGGAGTTTTGAAGGAGCACATTTACTCTTTTTTGTGTGTGTGTGTGTGTGTGTGTGTCGTATCGCAGCAGCCGGGAAAGAGACCCGGCTTCCTGTTTTCCTGTCATTCCGAAACAGTGCCAACCTCATGGCTTTGCTGACGGACACTTTTGTCCAAAGCAACCTGTTTTCACCTGTTTATATGGCTTAAATTTTTTACTAGAACAAAACAGGTAAAGTCCCTCGATCAAGGGTCCAGGAGTGAGGCCTTCCAAAGATTTATGTTGTCAACCTCTGCATTACAACACAATTAATGGCATGAAAGAAGTGGGCTTGCAGGGTCCTTAGGAAGATCAGTTAATTGGTAATGAATTACGAAGCCATGTGTTGCAAGTACGTTTCCCGCTGCAGAGCACAGGGGGCCACCCAAAGTCTCTGAGCTAGGGGGTCGTCCACGTTGTCTGTAGTCCATCGTTTAACTGGAGCAGAGACGTGAAGTTCATCAACGCACCGTTGGCTTATTCCAGTTTCTGTCTACATTTTCATTTGTGGAACTGTTCTTCAACACAAAACCAAAGTCATCAGGTTTGGTTTGTGTGCAGGAGAGCACCGTGGCTTTGTTCACCAGCAGCTTTGCAGAGGGAAAATGACCGTGAGTTTTAGTTTCCTGGTTTATTGCATTTAATATTTTTTTTTTAAAGTTTTTGTTCACATAAACCAGCAGCAGACAGTTAATGACTGACAAAATCACACATTTCTGTATGGAGCCTTTATTTGAGCTTACTTGAAGCTCTGACTTTTGTTTCTTACTGTGTTCTGCAAGAAATTGCAAATTAAACACTATAATTTGCATTTTTGTTTTCCTCAGCCTGTGACTGTTAGATATTCTCTTACTTTGACTAGTACGAATTCCAGGTGGTTATTGATGAATTATGTTGAAAAGTCACCATTTTCATGCTGAAATGCAGTTTTCAAATTATCATCTGCAATTTCCCAGTAAAGCTATAAAAATTCATCACAATTTCAGGAAAGTACGGCTGCCAATTCAGTCATTTGTGGTGACAATAATCAGAAAAGGTCTGCAAGATACCAGAGGGACTGAATACAAGGTCCCCTTTGCATACGGAAGAGTGTGAGAAATTGAGGAGAATTACAAACCCGCGTAATTTTTACCCTACAACTCACATCGGTGGGGTCTGTCCAGCTCAGGTCCAGGCGGGACATACGCCTCTCTGCACGCTTTCGGGATCCTGGGCCGGCAGCTTTCCCCCAGAGGAGGAGTCTCCTCGTCGTTTTCCTCGCCTCGTCTCAGTGGGAGACGATCCTGGGTGGGTGGGTGTAATTTGTACCCTAAAACTGATGCAACTGGGACCACTCATGGCTGCTGTTGCCCCGTGTCCATTTGTGAGCCTTTGTCAGAGGCAAGTTTTTCCACCTGTGCTGTGTTTACACACGGTTTTTGAAATACCTCAGTGTGGAAAGTGAGGGCTTGGCTGTGGACTGTAAATATCCAGTGGGATGGACCCTCGTCTGACAGTCGAGTGGGGATTATATTAAAGTGACGGTTTGGTGGAGCCCAAGTACCCGCTGACGGTTCAGTGACCAGTTCTGTTTTGTTGGTCGTATCATTTTCGCTTTTGCAGTGTTTTACAGAGAAGCAATGAGATGAAGTTCACAGACATGTTTGTCGGGAGGGCAGTGCTGTCGCAGGTCACAGCGACGAATGGGATGATGGACTAGTCTGATGAAAACTGACGTAGCTAAAGTGAATGTGACTATGAATATGTTTTCCCATTCTTTGTCACATAAGGTTCAGACTTTCCTTGCTGGCATTTGTCACTCGGTTCCAGTGGTGTCATAAGAAGTCCACGGGGTTCTGCTCCAGAGGGCACTTGCTATAAGATGTCTGAATAGTTCGTCATGCCAGGATAAGGTTCTCTACATCATGCAATACATTGCTTTTATTTTCAAGGTCATTTAGTGTTTTTCTGTCAGGCTGAATCATTTTGAATCTGGTGGAATCCTTGATGGCATCACTACAGTTCAGCACATGACTTTTTAAGAATTGCAGATGTACAAAAGTGACCCATCAGCACCTGTGTGTTGGCCAGCCTCGTACAGGGGAGTTCTGCTGCAGCCATCTGACCACTGTGGGCTTTGTCCTTCTGTCCTGCTCTGTTGTTGCACGCAGGGAGTAGCAAGAGCTCTGCTGTACAACTGAGGAGGTGACATTTGGAAGGAGTCCTGAGCGTCCAGGATGCTGTGCCGAGCATCCAGGGGTCCTTCCACATCTCCCTGCACGATCCTGGTGCCGGATGCCAGACTCCTGTGACTTAACTGCAAGGCTGTTACTGGAACGTGGCCGTTCATCTGACTCTGTGGACTCTGTGGACTGACTTTCCTTGTTTGCACCGTGCAGCATGTCACCTAGAGGCGTCCTGGTGTCCCCAGTGTCCTATTGCTGCAGTTCAGCGGTGGCTCCCGGTTCCTCCACTCTGCCGTGTTCTGGACGTGGTGCCTGTTACTGAGAAACTGTGTGTGGTCAGCACACAGACACACACTCCCGTTCGAGGCAGAAAAGGAACTTGCCCCCATGCGGAGCAGCCCCCGCCCCCAGGTCCCGCTTTAGCTGGCTTTCTACTAACATGGGGCTGCTCTCATTTGCATCCTTAATTTCATTATCATTTCAACACTCATGAATGTAATGGACCGGAAAATAAAAACACATTCAGTAGAGCTTTGGGCGAAGGGGCACAGCTGCTTGTTGCTTTGGTGACCTTCCGAGGGAAATGTGTGAAATCGTCAGCAGACAGATGTGCTTCCAGTGAAATTGAGTCTAAGGAAGTGCACATCGGATTAGTTTATGCTTCTGTAATAATTTCTGGAGCTTCTTTGAATTAATATGTGACTCATTTACCCAGCAGCCCTGCGGGCTGCAGTCGGGGAAGATGTAGGTGGGTGACGCCCTGGGTCTGTTTAACCAGCACAGGTGCAATGCGTTGAGGGCGGTGGTGGTTCAGCAGGTAGCAGTGATGCTGGCGAGTTGGAACCCAGCTCAGTCTGTGTGGAGTTTGCATGTTCTCTGCATTTTCACATCTGTAGCCACAGTTACACTCATATTTCACTCAGTCTCAGTGTGGACAGACCTGCTTTTATAGGTGTTGAGCGTGTAAACAGACAGCAGATCACTGTGCATTTTCCACTAGATCAAGCTGTGTTTCCCAGAGGTGTTATGAGCTGCGGTGTCGCGTGTTGGAGGACAGAGCAACCACACAAGAATCCCGGGTTTTCGGGAGACAGACACAGAAACTTGGACTTAGCAAATATGTGCTACACAGCACTTCCCAGATGTTACCCTTCTACTCTGAAGTCCCAGAAGCAGCTCAGTCACACCAGTTCTTTATACCTTCTTGTTGCTGAGGGTTTCCTCTGACCTTTTATAGCCCGACAGGATACCTTTGGATACCTTTAGCGGTTTACCTTGCATGACCCCCTGTTTCTCAAACATCTCACTGGGACGCAGACACAGATACAGCACACAACTGTGACAAAATGCAAACAAAGTATGTAACCGTCAGCTTTTGTGTACAGCAAATATCTGTAAATAAATATGGAGAAAATATTGCACTGGGTTTCTTACCCTGGAACTTAATGACCTTCACATGGAGATGAAAATAGCGTAGTAATATTTTTACTTCACAGGCACTTCACAGACCTCCCCAGCTCTTATAACATGCACCACAGGGGTGCGGTCTAGAGCGACGAGAGCACATAATTGGCGTCACCTTTTGATGCTGGTGATTTCAACGAGTTGGACAGAACAAGTTTATTTGACTGTCATGATTCAGCAGCGGAGACGCACACAGACATCACACTGACTAGGCAGTGCTCTTTCCCAGAAGGCGAACCACCGCCATCCCGTTTTGCTCTTAATTTCCTCTGGTTCAGTTTGGATGCAGCAGCGCAGGAGGTCCGTCTGAGCAGTGCAGAGGGGGCAGAGATAAGGTCCCGTGTGGGAAGGGAGGCCCATCAGTGTTGTGGTTTGGAGCCCACAGAGGAGGACCAGCTGTATGGAAACACCCTGAGAAAAATAACCACCGTCCTGTCTTGCTTACAGCTGAGCAGACATGGCAGTCAGATGTTGTCCTGTTTGCGCACCAGTTGTACAGAAAAGACACACGTCTCTCCTTTGATTGCTGGTCCGGGAATCCCCCGAACCCCTGCACAGCCCCACGTGTCCAGAGCAGCCAGTGGGCCCCCTGCATGCTGCCACTTGCCCCACTGGCTCTGTATGCAGTTGGGATGCGGCCCACAGCGCACAACCCCCCCCCCCCCCCCCCCCCCCCCCCCCCCCCCCCNCCCCCCACCCCCCCCCCCCCCCCCACCCCCCACCCCCCCCCCCCCCCCCCCCCCGTGACTAATCGGTCACCTGGGACCTGGAAGCGGTGAAACTTTGTTACCGGTGACCATAAATGGTTTAAGCATAACCCTGCACCGATTAGCCAGCACACACAGCACTTCCCCTTATTGATATTAGTGTGATTTATGAGGGCCTGTCTGGCTGTCCTGAACCCCTCAGATGGACGTGATTTATAGGTGGCTGGTGTGGGCAGTTTGCCGTGGAGATGGAGGTGCAGTTTGTGGTGCAGAACGGCTGTGACTGATGGCCAGTAGAGGCTGGCGTCTCCAGGGCCGACCTGCCTTCTCCATTCTTTATTAATGTTGTCTGGAGGGTAAACTGGGGACTCGCTTCCTGGACGTGTTTTTCCGTGTGTCCTCCGGTGGAGACATCTGGGCGTAGCGATCACTGCTACCCAGAGCGAACAGCCTCCTCCACAGCAACAGCACGCGCCACGGTAGGATGACTTCCGCAAAACGCCTGTGAAAATAATTTAAAATATTTTAAGAAATAATCAAAAATATGTGAACAAGAGGTGAAACGGTTCCCGTTTTGCACAAATTTTGACAGTTTTGCTCACGTCTATGTCCAGAGTAAAAGGAACACTGGCACACATGTAAGGTTTCTCTGCACAAGTCGGAACCCAGAAGCCAGACTGGACAGTCCCAGGGTGTCCTGAAGAGGTGTGGATCTTCTCAACATGCCTATTACTCTTCCTAACAATGAAGGAACCTGTTGTCCAGGAGTGTCATGCTTTGCAGCGTAGTGTGTGCGTGCGTCAGCCTTGGCTGCACCGCTCTGCTTCCAGAAACATGGTTAAAGTGTGGAAGAGAAACCATGATCTGCTCTTTCTCATTCCACAGTGTAACCCTTGCTCCGGCAGTCTGCCTCACGGCTCCGCAGGGGGTAGTATTCAAACCGAGCGATCACAAAATGCAGGAGTCCCTCATTATCTGAATCAAATCCGTTCGTCAAAACGAAACGCACACGTGCGTGTGTGTGTGTGCGTGTGCGTGTGCGTGTGTGCGTGTGCGTGTGCGTGTGTGTGCGTGTGTGCGTGCGTGTGTGTGCGTGCGTGTGTGTGTGTGCGTGTGTGTGTGTGTTATGGTGATGCCTGCTGTACAGGTTGGACTGGAGCCATTAACAATCCCTCTTCAGACAGACTCCACGTTTGTACTGCGTGGGGAGAACAGCTCCCGCTGCCGTGTTATTTCCATGGAGAGAGAGAGAGGTGGAGTGTGTAGTGGGGGGGGTGGCAGGAACGCGAAGTGAAAGGAGGAGCGGGGAGGTGTGTGCCGAACACATCAGTGGGGAGGCAGGGAAGGAACTGCGTAAAACAGAGCAGGTTTTCTGCAACACACACCACAGAAAACAGCACACTGAAGCGTCACGGCTCGTGCTCAGAGACGTGACGTGTTTGAACGTTTCTTGCGTGGAAGAGTGGAGTCACAGTGACAGATCTGCCTGTAGAAGGAATTAGGGTGTTTCTCTATGTATTGTGTCTCATCATGTTGGACATTAGTCTGCACTTAGGTGGGCTGTCTGACCATCACCTGTCAGGTCGTGTTGTGTCTGAAACCGGAGGTGGACAGCATGATTGTGTCCAGCATACTGCATTGCTGTAAAGGACTGTCACTGGTTTGCATGATAATTTGAACAGTAATAACAATAATTAAAATAAATTATGATAATAACTAATAATAACCCCAAAAAATCAGAATCATGTATCTATAGTAAAAGTGGGTTCATGGGTGCGCCAGTATTCATTTACTGTAAGGGGAGACGAAACGTTTCTATACTGAATAACATGTTGTATACGACATTCAAAATAAGCCTATAATAAGCTTCTTATTCTCATATTCAGCTGTTTCAAATTTTTCTGTGCACTTTCAGATAGAAAATATTGCATTTACTCTGTAATTGTTTCCTTTTGATGAAGTCATTTTAAGCAGTTAGGAGTGAAAATCACAAAGAGGGGTTGTCTAAGGCGGGACATTTTTGTTCCCAGCCGTTTCCAGCGCCGGAAATCCTGCATGTCGTCCTCTGCTGTCTTCTGTCTTGGCTGAAGGCAGTAATGGACAGTCCTTACCTGCTCTGGTGGAACTGTGCGGGACTGGACACACACACCCGTGTGTGAATTCCTAGAAGCAGCATTTGAAAAAAACCAGCTGTGATTAAACGTATATATGCAGATTTGTGTGTGTTTGCCTGCTCTTATGAAACTGTTGCACTTTCACGCTGTGTGTGACTGCTGCCGCTCTGCAGCTCCATCTAGACTGTTCTCGCTGAACATGGACCCTCGCAAAGGACCGCTGTCTTCCAGCAGTGTTTATCGCATTAGTGCTGGAGATGGGCTGTCGACCCTCCCAGGGGTGCCACGAAGCTCTGGTTCACTGAATTTCTCTCTTCAGTCTCTTTTCTGCACTGTATCCTCGAGTCTGGGCCTCGCCATGGGCAGGAGAAGGTACCAGAAGGTGTCTGAGTGGAAAACACACAGTGTGGACCCGAGAACAACAAGGTGCCGAACAAAAAGCTGTTGCCACAACTGCAAGTATGTACCTTTTTATACAACAGGCAGCTGAGTCAGTACAACAGCTTTTTGCATATTGTGGGGTCTTTTTTCTCTGAGTGTAAGAATGTTTTGTGCTGTATTATGCCAGTCAGTGGTAGGTTTGTAAAATGAACAATTCAGCCTCAGGTTTAAGGCCCGTATTTTACACAGCAGTTTGACGGGGAAACGGCCATAAAGAGTGCAGGCAGTGAAATGATGAATAAAAAAGCCACTTTTACATGTTCCACTGGTTTTTAGTTAAAAAAAAAAAAAAAAAAGTCAATCCATTGGCAGCCTACTTCCCGCTCAGCATTGAAGCTGTGTGGTAACTGGAAGATTAAAACTGTTTAAAAACAGACAGAGGCTTCTTTCCGTTCAGACTGTCCTCCCTTGGCTGCTGTAATACTGTCTGCAAGTCACGAAACTGAGCAGAAGGGAGCGTCTGTAAGACCTGCTGCAGAAATGAGCCTGTAAGTGTTTTAATTGAGAAAGAGACTCGAACCCTGAGCACTGAAACACTCGTTCAGAGTGAAAACTGTCCGAAAAACATCAGCTCTCTCTAAAACGCAATAAGATATAAAAAAAGACAATAAAAGGCACCAATTTCCTCTGTTGTAAACACAATTTTCCCCACCAGTCTAGAAATATCAAACCATGAAAAGGAGCCGTTTTGGTGTTTTTGTTTAGTTATTTAGATTAATTTGCGGTGCTGATTTCCGTGCTTGAGCCGGGGACGGAGGGAGTGGAGAGTTTACTCCGCTCCGGGGGACGAGTCTCTGTGAGGGTCGGTGTGAAGCGTCACAGCGGTTTGAAACGGTTTCTAAAATGACATGTCGGCCGACTGCTCAGTTTCTCATCTCACGCGTACCGGCTGCTCTTCACCTCCACATCCCTGTTGACGGACCGGTGGAGTAACGTCTGTTTGTGTGTGCGTCATGAGCGGCGCTGTGAACACGGGTCTCAGTTTAAACAACCAAGCTGCCATTAGCAGGGAGGGTGTAATGATGCCGGACAAACATCTCTGTCCGCGGGGGTGGAGAACCAGTGGTTTGCTCTGTGATGGATGATGGGGGACCAGGGCAGGCCTCGCTGTGTTCCACGGCTGCATTTCAAGTGGAACTTTGCTGAGCTGTGGGCGCGAAATGGACCAAGCGCCATGTCCTCTGTGGTGACGAAAAAGGAGGAAGAAGTGACAAGCTTGTAGTGTTGAACTTTGTCTTCTCCACTCAGTCCTGTACAAATTTGCAAAGACCCCAAGTTTTCACCTACTTTAACTCTGTAGCTGCCTGCAGTTGCTTTTATTCAGTGTGATTTGTACAAATTGTAATTTTTCATGCCGCGTACCTGGGTCACTGCTGGACCAGGTGCAGCATTTTTGTATGAAGTCCTCCTCCTAAGGCGCTATGCTACCGTTCGCTTCCTGTCCATTTACTGACGTGTTCTTTTCCAGGAAAACCGTAAAGAGACGTCATCGGCGCCCGGCTGACGTGTGGCAGACGGTTGGTGGCACCACTGGGGCTCTTGTGCCATCAGCTTTTATAGGACATTGATTTTTGGCCAAGTAGCTCCAGCTGCGATTTGCAACAGTGTGCTGTCCTGCGCTGTCCTGCCCCCCAGCCACTGGTGAATCTGCAGGGGGGCAGTATAGCTGACTATACAATACTAACAAGTTCTTCAGAGAATGATCAATCTGGAGGGAGCCAGTATAATTCCACTTAAGGCTGAGTCTCTAAGAGGAATTTATTTATCTGTGTTGGGCTTGATTTGTACTCGGCACACGTTTAGACTCGTTTTTGACTTGGTCTCCACCGGTCCTGGTGTTGGACTCGACAGCGGGGGTCTGGACTGCAGCCCTGGTTGCAGGCACTCTTGACGTGTGTCTCAAAAGGCTGTGGGATGTTCAGTTTGACACGTTTGACTATAAGTACCTGAGTGGAGTTGCACAAAATCACAAACAAATGCAGATAAAAGACAGGTGAAATACATGCGTGTTAATGGCAAATTATACAGGAGCCCAACACTGCGTCACACAGAGGCAGGTCGGTGTGTGAGTGTGAGGGAAGGGCCATGTGACAGCCAGCTGTTTGGGGGGGGACTCCCTCACTGAGGCCCTGTGTGTCTTCGCTGTGTGGCAGCAGCGGGCTGTCAACATCCATGCAGTGCCAGTGTACAGTGGACAGTCATACAGTATTACAGAATAATGAACCTGCCGTGTTGATATGTTAACTATTGAAGTAATTGTGTCTGTTTTAGCATAAATAGATGTACATTTTGGTGCTGAGAAACACAAAAAATTTGTACCTTTGATGGTAATTCAAAAAAACCCTGAAAAACCCTTCATTTTATGAAGGGTTTTTCAGCAAATTACATTTGTAAGGTAGGAGGCCCTTTATTTTCCTCAACCAAAAATACTGAAAATTTGAAAGCATTTTCTTCTTTCTTTAAAATGAAATATGTGTTATATTGTATGTTTTAGGTCTGTATTTGTGAATCATGAACAAATATATTGATCATGTGCCGGTAAGAATTTCCCACAGTTGATCTGGGCTGAGCTGTACTGTCTGTACAGCAGCAAACATTGGTTGGTTGTACGTGTTCGTGTCAAGACTATGGAATATGTATTCATGATCTCAGAAGTGAGCATCAGTGGTCAGTGAATGTGGAGGAGAAGATCCCGTGTACCCATATTGTGTCTGCTGCTGCATTCCTGGCATCTCTGGGGTTCTGAACCTTCCGATGAGCTTCTAAGTTTTCCACTTCACCCCGAAGCCTTCATAAGACAAAAAGGAAATCTGAGCCGGCCTCTACGTTTAGCAGTTGGGATGTTATTGCAGCTTTGCTGTTTACGTCTTAATGGAGCTGTGTGCACGTGGAGATGTAAACATGGAGGGGGTTTGATAAGTAAATGTGAACATCTGGGAACCCAAGCAGCCTGTGGGACCAGTTCACCACTGCTGGGGAGATGATGCTCTGAGCCAAATTATGCATTGAGACGCAGCTGAGATGTGATGTCAGAGCCTGTAATGCCCTAATCTACATTGTTTTCACACTTGCTTTGCTGAAGGCACCTACATGGAGATGAGGAGAATTTTTCATTCCTTCCTATGGATAATGCTACTGCAAAAACAAAAGAAAGGACCCACAGCCAAGAGCACGTTGCTTTCCCTGCATGAGTGGGATGTCAAGGGAAGAGAAGGGAAGCCTTCAATAGAATCAGTGTGTCTCCTGATCACTCACCATCGACTGGCAGATGATGCATGTGGGTTCTCAGGATGTTTGCCTGGAGACCCTTGGAGCATAGATGGATGAGATAGGTATGAGTCTGGCCCAGAACCCACCGTTTACACCCAGGTGGTGGTGAGTTGTGCAAATGGGTTCAGAGGGTCAGATATTTATACTGGTGGTATCAATACACATATTCATACTTCAGCGTATAAAGAGAAGTCCTCAATTTGCAGCTCCTGCTCCTCATCACAGCAGAGGATTGTGGGTTTTTCTGTGTGTGTGTGTGTAAGCCCGCCCTTGTATCTTGTGAAACTGCAATGTCTTCCTGTTTTACATTGTTCTTACTCAAGTGCAAAAATGGAAGATTTAATTAACCCAGAAGATGATTTATTCCTTCAGAAATTATTCTATTTATTTTTTGCTCTGTATGTAGAGAAAGGTGACGGTGGAATCCACCATGGGGTGTTGTGCTGCAAACTGGAGGAGCACATGTGGTTCTACAGAAGCACCTTGTCTGTACTCTACTCACGCTGAGGATCACAGCAGGTTATAAATACGGTGCGGAATATTTCTGATCTGAAAAACTTTGCGTCCGGGGGAGCCTCTCGTGGGATGCGCACCACCAACTGGACTCTCTGCCAACTGGTCTCCAGAAAGATTCCTTCATGGTTAAGGATTAAGATAAGTTGGGAATGTGACTGTAATCGGCTCCGTCTGCAGGGTTACTGTTTCTGGTGGACTAGCTGAGTTGCCTGGCGCTGCCCTGGCTGAAAATGGAGAGGTAGTAGAACGTTACATCAGCAACCTGCGTTCCTCTTAAACTATTTGCATTTAGTGCATAAGTATAGTTAGTGCTGCGAGACAGCCGGACGTCATACGCCAGTCGCAGTCTGGTGGAAAGGTGGAAAAGTGATAAAATTTGGTTTGTGTGTGTGTGTGTGTGTGTGAAGTGGCCTGCTTGTCTTCATCTTGAGAAATAGCTGGGATCTGCCTGGAGCCATGTGTCTCTAATGTTTATAGTGCTGTGTGTGTTTGATTGCACAAAATCCTCACTTAGGGTCAGAAGTTCCTTTGAGCCAAATTTCAAGTCTCGGGCTTGAAAACAAAGCTGTGCATAAAGAGCAAACAGAGATTGAGCTTTACAGAGAGAGGCATGGAAGGGGAGCCGGAAGAGTTAACTGCAGCTGTGGTGTTTTATTCTGCCACGTAATGTAACTGCAGCCGTGGGGGGTCGATGGGGGGTTGGGGTTCCTGGAAGCACTGGGAGGGGTGGACTGTACATGCACTGTGGAGGGAGGGCCAGTCCGTGTTCCTCTCTGTTAATGTTGTTTGTGTTTGGGTTTGGGTTTGGGTTTGATGGAGCCCCCACCCCCGCCACCCCCCACTGCCCCGCGTCTGATCCGAAACCTGCCGGGGAGTCTGCTGTATCACTCTAGTATAACAAGGAGCAGCTGCTGCCTGGCTTGTTGCACAGAGAGCTGAGAGCTGAGAGCCTGCAGAGGGCAGGAGGAGCAGGGCAGCGCAGCAGCCTGGGCTCTGGGTGGACAGCATGACACAAGCAGACACTTCCATGGTAGGGCATGTTTCTCCATCTTCCTTTCTCCTCAGAGGCACGAGGGCTCGGACCCCCCCCCCCCCCGTGCTGCGTGGGCTTCTGTCATTGTAAGGAGGGGGAGCTGCAGGTGTTCATGCTGCTTGCTTGGGTGGCATCTGTGTCAGGTGTTGAAAGGTTGTATTTAATGGAAACACGTGTCCACAGGCATGAAGGGTGTGTGAGGTTTTAGTGAATGACGGGTAAGGATGCGTTACACTGTAGATGTAGGACGTGTCTGGGCATTTTGACGCTCACCCCGGTGTTCTGATGGAGATGAAGGGCAGGACCGGCGCGCTGTCATGTGCTCCACCGTTGGCCTCCTCTTTGTCTTTCACTCCCCTCGTTCCTCTGGTTTCAGGTGCTCTTGGCCTCTGGCTGTTGTTAACACAGTTTGAAGGCCTTTAGCGATTAGCTGCTCTCCACTCATGGCCACATGTCTGGGGTTGGTTGCTGTGATCATAGCTGTGGTGGCCACACTGGAAAGTAATGACTCTACATTCCTTAGCAATAAGCATGTCAATAGCCAGGGAAGCGAGGCTAAATGCTGCTTGAAGGAGTAACCGACCATTATGTTACGTTTTGGAGCTCCAACGCGCTTTGAGGTATATTTTGCAGGGACTCGCTGATGTATCATTAAAATTTTTTGAGGCCTTCATGTGTTTGATTTAAGGAGATAGATACCTTCTATTAACCCTCGCGTGAAACGGGCTGTCCTGAGTCACGGTTAGTTATCCGCTGACATTTTATCGCCGTCAACATGAATGCAGAATTTTGCTCTCTGACAACGGAGAAGAGAAGCTCTGCATTCCTGCAAATGGAGGCATTTCATTCCTGCCCCTTTTCTCAGTGGTCTGCTGTACGTCAGGATGCTCATTCCTCACCTGGCATTGGCTTCTACTCGACAAGAACTTGTTTCCATTAGCTGGCGGACTTCCCTCCGTGTGTTTTTGGGCTTCATCTCCTTTCCAACTGAGATTATGTTGTCATGTGCATTTATGTTTGTGTGTTAGTCAGATGCTTTTGTGTGAAGCTGCAGAGTAAACAGAACAACGCTGACAGCAAGCAGAGGGCTCAGGTGTCAGTTATCAGTTTGTTTGTTTCATGGCTGTTGTCAGGGTTGGTGAATTCCAGCGACGTGAAGTGGAGAAATATGAAGGTGACAAAATGTGATGAGGGGCTACCATACATATATTTAACCTAATAAATTTATTTGCACACATATCTTTTTCAGTTGCACCACTGCTTGAATAAACTAGGAGCAAGACTAAATTCAGCTATAAAAAGACTAGTCAGCAATAAATGATGAATTCGCTGAGGACGGCTGACAGCAACGAGGTTTTATTTCTGGGTTTTCTGTTTTAAGGAGGTGGGGTTAAAACATGAAATGCAGAAGGTTCAAGTGTTAAACATTTTTTCTTTATGAATGTATTTGTGCAGAAGGAAATGTTTCATAAATTCCTCTGGAGTGATTGTCCTACATTAGTGCTCACCTCTGCAGACAAACAGGAGACACACATTCAAGCAGAGCTTCTTAACCCACCACACGTTCCACCAGGAGCCCGACAGGCGATATACGAGGAACAGGCAGTAAAGGACCGACTTAGTCCAAGTTAATGTTTCTGCATGCAGACAGACGTTTCCCACACGCCTGGTGCAGTGGAGTCTGGAGAACCTGGACCAGAGAAGCTCTGAGATTTACACACGCAGCCGTCTTGCTGCGGCTTGAAAGCTCAGTTGTACACGAGCTTCTGTCTGTGTCTCAATTTTTGTGTCGTGTGGAGGTTTAGCTTTGAGCAGAAGTCAACAGTGAGTGTCACCAGATGGCATCACTTGCTGCTGTCTGACAGCGGTTTGACTGTCAAGTGATTAAAACTGGTTGTTCACAAGCCAGGAAGTTCAGTTACACCAGCGAGCTGCTTCACATCTACTTCTGTTTCTCCATCCTCCTGGACGCCTTTGCAGCATCATCTTGTGCACCAGAAACATACTGTACTGTTCCCATCTGAAGCACAACACATCATGAACATCAACTACACATCAGTGTACCAGCACATTCCCACCACTGTGCTCCCACTGTGTGAATGCTGGCTGCTTATTGCAGCAGATATCACATTGACAGTCTGCACTATCCCAGAGCCCCCATTCCAGTACATATCATCACAATAATAATAATTGTCGTCGTCGTCATCATTCATTTAGCTGATGCTTTTCTCCAAATTGACTTACAATTTTAAGGTACTTAGTGTTTTACCCATTTATACAGCTGAGCAATTTTTCTGTGCACCAGGAGCATTTGGAGCAGCTGTGTGTGTGTGTGTGTGTGTGTGTGTGTGTGTGTGCGCATGCCGTTATGGCGGTCTTAATCCTCTCTCTGCATTTCTCCACAGATTTCTCCATAACCCCCATCCTCCAGTGTCGCCATGTTCAGGAACAGCTTGAAGATGCTGCTCAGCGGTGGCAAATCAAGCCGCAAGAACCGTAACAGCGGTGAGTTGCCCTGTCCTTCATCCCAGTCCAGGCTGAACTGTGAAGCACCAGGGAGCATCACCCCGAGTTGCACGGTCACCAGTGGCTGTGTTAAGAAGAGTGTGGGGACTTCACTTAGTTTTCATCCCGTGTCTTTAAATTGGTGACTAAACCAGTGAGTCATGAAATTGGCCCATTTCATCTTTCTGCTCCCTGAAATGGTGAGTCTTGCCTGCGGTGAACTGGACCAGTCTGAGCCTGTGTGTGGCCCCTGGCGCAGCCGCTGCCTCTTGGTTGGGAACGGAGAGACAGACCTCTTGCTCAGAGGGGGCCAGTGTGGTGGGGTGTGAAGTGACGAATCCACCGCCGCGGCTTGGTGACACAGTGACAATGTTCCCACGCAGCCTTTGGACTGTCCTCCCCTAAGCCTGGCCCTTCACCCCTGTGCTGCACTCTGCCGCCCGAGGCTTTCTGCCCCCAGGCTACGAGCCTCTTCCAATCTGTTGACGTAAAAAGAGCTTTTATGCCCCGGGTGACAATTCCTGAGCCTGTGTTGCTGTGGGAGAGTCTCCGTGTTGTATAATGTGAATTACACAACACGGTACTTGTGACTATTGCATTTTGAAGCACTTCAGCTCACTTCCCTCTGTGTATATGCCTAAGTGCAAGAGCACAGCTTTCATTTCAAACACAAATAGCATCTCTCTGCACACAGAGAGGAATCTGTCTCCCTTCCAACGCATTTTTCTACTGACAATTAGACACAGATTGACACAATTTGGGCCAAATTTGGGCTTTTCATCTTTTTCTGTGGCGATAGGAGGCAGAAAGAGGTTCTGCCGTGTAGCTTTCTGTCTGCCGTTGAACGTGTAGTGTTCTTCAGTTTCCTTAAATGTTTCCGTGAGTGTTTATTTTCATGTTTACCCGCTTGAATTTCTGCTTTGAACCCATAAAGAGGAACTGCATACCTGTTCATGCATGTTTTTGCCACCTGTTGCGTCTGTTAAACTTGCGCAAAGTAACTGAACGCGTGAGAAAGGAAAGGTAGAGGGCTGAGTTTATAATACTTCAGGCTGGACCTAAATGCTGACCTTGAAAGCCCTTCTGCACTTCTTGCCATGCTTTTGCAGGTCAGGGGTCTACAGTCTGTTTTGAACGTTGCACAGGCATGTCTGTTGTCCTCCTGATGGGCTTTGTGGCTCCAGCTTTATCTCGAGTCTGTGAAGCCCACACGAGAGATTCCAGGCAGAGGCACCTTGGTGAGCTCCTGCTGGACCCCCACACGCCACAGTGGCTCAGCAATCGCCCTTCAAGTAGCGGAGCTCAGGCAGTCCACTGTACTCCATTCGTGTGACCTGCAGCTGCCCTGTCCTCTGCCTCCTGCCCCCACACTTAGCGCTTCTGAGGAAAGTGGCATCTGAATGAATTAATGTGGGGGTATAAAGGAAGGGCGAGGCGCAGCCTAGACACCACCGATGTCAGGCAGGCAGAGTGGAAGGGCAGCTGACAGTAAATGATCAAAAGCTGCACAAACCAACTCAGTAGTTGTGATCATTGACTGTAATGGGAAACATTGAAGATCTGGATCTCTTTGTTGCATGGGGAAGGTTTGGTGTCTCTGGGTATAACCCCGAACAGAACAAAAGCCTTTCTGCTCATGGTTTGTAGTTCAAGGAGAATGAACTTAAAAGCAAAGCGCCACGTTTCAAGCCAAACCATCACCTTGGTACCACTTAGCCTACAGTTGAGTAAGGTGGTGGCAGAGGAGGTCACACCTCGGGATTTTTCAGCACTGGACACTGGAAAGCTTTTTGCTGTCAGGTACAGGATGGACGTAGCCAAATTCTGGTAGAAAGAACTTCTTTCTGTCAGAACTGGATCTACAGTTAGTGTAAGGATTTGTAGTCTTTCAGGCACGAAACTCCAAAAATGGCACATGCTGCAAAGGAAAGACTTGAAAACAACTCAGCCATCTGTGTTTTGGAGTGATCCAGATCTTACTGAAAATTGGTGACACGTTGAGAAAATGTCTTTTTCTGTTTATCCTGGAAATTCACATTGAGGAGCGAGAAGGTATTTAAATGAGGAACGTTAACTCAGACATCCCCACACAGATGAAGAGCTTTCATTTCTGCAGAAATTCTTGTCTTCCAAGCATTGAGTTTGGGTTTGCGATTCCTGCTGTATACGAGAAATGTTTTTATTTTTATTTTCATTTTCAGTTTATTTTATTAGTGGGGAAAATTGGAGAAAACATTATTTCTGTGGATTCAAATTTGTGCAACACACCATAACGTAACAAAGTTCATCCCAGAGGGGGAGTGGTGGGAATACGAAAGACACCACGCAGTACGGGTACCTCTACAATGACCCCGTTCTAAACAATTACTGCCTGTTCTTTGCTGTTAAGTCAAGGTGATAAAGATGTCAAAAGTGTAAAACATTTTATTTGCCATCTTGGTAACTTGCTCCTTTCAGCTGTGACCCTCTGTGAGGTTTTGAGTGAAGGGCAAAGGTGGTGACAGGTCTCCTCGTAGCACATTGTCACTCTGGGAAGAAGGGGTTCTTCTGCTCATATCAATCAGCTGGACAGGGTCATCCATGCCAACCCAGATAAGAAGCTTCAAATAAGGCCGGTGCCCAGTAACAAAGCTCTTACTTTGCAGGAGCCAAGACCGCGTCAGCTCTGACACCAGCTGTAAAACGGATTGTTAAAGGTGTGAGGTTGAGCAGAAGGTGAAGGACATTAATCATGACCCCTCTCAGCCCCTGGAAGAACTGGTCTCCTCTAGTTGTTGGCAACATTTCACCTGAAAAGACTTTTTGGAGGAAGGGCCACTTAGGGTTTTCCTATGATCTGTCGTTTTGCTTTGAAACAAAGTAATGCAATTCTGACCTCCACTTCATCCCTTTCAAACAAAACTTTTGGCAAGTTGGATGAAGTCAAGTAGAGAATAGATCTTGATCTTTGACCTGCGGGGGTCTGCGCTTCATCAGCTTCTGCTCTTGAGAGAAATGACGAGGAACATGAAGCACTTCTGCTTGCAGGTTTTCTGTCTAATCACCATGGCTGCTCATCATGCTGCTGTACCCTGTATTTAGGTTCATACTTTGTCGTGATAATTAGATGCATTTACAGATATTTGACTTGCACGTATGATTAAAATGGATATTTATTAGATGCTTTGATAAAATAAACATTTGCTGCAAGCCTCTGGGCACAGAGCTACGGTGAGGTGCCAGCAGTGCGGCATGTGGGGTTTTGGCAGTCAGGCCTCAGCGCGACATGATATGGGGAGAAGTGGCTTCCAGTCACCTGCGACATGTGGGGTCTGAGTAAACTGAGCATCTCTGAGCTCACGCTTGTCAGTGTTTTGATGCCCGAGGGCGCAGGAGAACGCTGGCGGACATGGAGATGTTGCAAACCTGGAACCGGTGAGCCTGGTAAGCCTTTCAGGACCAGCACCAATGAGCTTGATTGTTCACAAATCCTGGAACGTAGTTTTCTTGTCAAAACACTAGTAGTGTTTTGTGACTCTTGGGAAACAGGTTTGCCTTCCATGGCTTAACTGCAAGTTTGAAATGATTTTTCTCAGTTGTTTTTCATCTTTCTCCTTCAGATAGCAGGAAGTAGGAAGAAGTTCTGCCACGTCGCTGCTTGCTTTGCTTCATTAAGTTCCTGTAGGAACGCGAGTGAACTGGAAAGGTGGCTTGTGACTTGGGGACTTTCCGCACGTGTGGGTTTGGGCAGACGGACGACTATGCGGTCGCCCTGTTGGACCTTTACTGGCTCTTCTTTTTATCGTATATCGAAATAAGTGACATTCCTGTCTTGCAGTTTTCATGTAGAATAGAAGAGGATGGTTTGCACCAACTGAAGAACGTGCCAGTTAAGATGCCCTTTGTTCCACATGCTCGCCTCTCAGGTCCTAGCAGCACATTGCCACACAGTTTTCTTCGTTGAAATCAGCTCCTTGTAAGGATGTGAACATTACCTAACCTTCCTGATGTGCAGTACGGCTGTTGTGGGATTTGGTTTGTGAGACAGAGACCCAGGTTTGTGCTCCACCGAGTCTTTGATTAGACCCATGACGACTCGTGTGATATGGTTACAAACCATATGCGTTTCCACCCGTTGGCAATGTGATGTTACAGCTGACATTCACTCACTTCTTCCTGAAGACAGAACCCGTTATGCACGTAATACGCAGAGAGTGGGAAAGGTTTCCAGGAGATGAGTTTTGAGAGCCTGTGTGGATGGCAGGGAATCAGCAGGAGCTCCTTCTGCCACATCAGGGCCAAAACTCAGAACCTACAGACTTCTGATTATTGACCCTGTGTGGGTGGTACCACCAGGCAGCCAGAGGTGGAGGAGCACAGTGTTCTTGCTGGGGTGTGGAGAGCATTTGCGTCCTCTAGATATCTGGGAGCAGATCCTTTATGCTCCTGATGCTGTGCTAAATGTCCTCTGATGGTTATCCCTGAACATCCCTAGAAGATCACTGGCTGTGGGAAACTCTGTGCTTGACCTCACATCCAACCAATGAATAAATGCCTGGCAGAATGAACTGAAAAATATGGACTGGAGCAACAGCAGCCCACCATTAATGGTCATGTGTGGGATGTCCCCTGTTCCCAACTCAGGACTGTTGAGCACTTTCATATCAGTCCCATCAAAGCCAGTCTCCCACACGCAACAGCAGAGTTGTGCCAGCTTGGGTGACGAGATATTATTATTATTATTCATTGTAAGTGCTGTGCAGTGATATAATGTCAGTGGAAAATGGAAGATAGGTCTTTGCCAGCATTAGAAGGCTGAAGGGCGAGATTCATGTGAAGTGAAACATGGGGAAGAGTGTGGTGGCAGAATAAGTTGCAGGAATGTCTACCCTTTGAACTGCAGCAGAAAGGTGTCCCCGGGATGTATGGCTTGTGGAGCTTGAGTACAGAGTCCAGATGCCCCTCTTGCTGCTTCTCCTCAGCACCGACCTGTTTCTCAAAAATAAATGGATTGCTTCAAGATTAACACACTGTTAGGTGTGGCCTGAGCAGCCTGCCGAGGTACAGGTGCCCTGAGAACTGTCTGATGCAAGAGGGTATAACATCTCCCCCTGCAGCACATGGCTCTGCTTCCTATCGACTTGGCTGGAGAAGCGTGATGCTGAGCTGCGTATGTTGGGCCTTGGTGTGTTCTGAGGTTCATGAATAAGTTATGTGTCTCTGGTCTGGGACGTCAAGGCTGTCTGCTCTTGAGTTCAGCAGCTCTCCCCATTCATCACTCATTTCTTCTCTCCAAAATTGAGCCAGTTTTCAAGCTTAGCATATTCTGCACACGCGGTAATGAATGTGTTCCTTTTGCCTCTGCATGAAGTCCCGTGACCATGCGGTTTACCGTAGATCTGGGGGTACAGCCTGGCACGGCTGACAGCGCCACTGGCTAATGTCGTGCCGTCGTGTGGCACCCAGGCTCCTTTCTTCCTTTCTTCTCTCTCCACATATTGCTGCTTCCTTGGCGACTTATGAAGTCCACTTATGGAGCTCCTGTCCTACAACAAACTGAGGGGATCATGCAGTACTGCTGAAAAAATGACGACTGGCAGGCCAGGCAGGCAGACGCTGTGGCTGAACTTGGAGCATGAGGTGATCTGCCATTTCCTTGACCAAGTAGACATTCTCCTCTCTCAGTCTGTGCCATGAGCATTTTCCTCTTCAATTCTATGACAGCCTTGACAATGTGGAACATGTCTGGATTTACTTCTACAGAAACTGTTGTCCAGACTTTTCGCCAACCTCTTTCCTGTGCGTCTCTCTCTCCCTATCCTCTCCTCCTCATCCTTCCCACCCACCTCCCCCTGCCTCATCCTGCTCTCGATGCTTCTCATAGCTGCACGTCAGGATGGTGGGGTGCTGTAAAGAAATCAGACGTGGACCACCACTTCATCTGTAATGTAAGCAGTAAAGCTCTGGGAGTTCGGCCTTCTGCACCTTCCTTGTATTTGTCCACACCCATCTGCTGTCTTCCCCTGACCCCCAGCTGCCGGCATACCTGCATACCAGTCCTGAGTTCATCATCACAGACGTCCTTTGCTGAAATCGCCATCCAGCCCCAGCACATCAGTCTACATTTTTATATTGGCAGGTAGAGAGTCTACGGATTTTCAGTCGCCTTGACTACAGCATTAGTCATCTGAAGGCTGAGGACGGATTATTCTTGTGAGGGCAGATGTACGTAAATACGAAGAAACCTGTTTGAGCAGCTGAGGGCTGGTGAAGTAAGGGCTGTGTCTACTGAGGGTGTTGTGGCCACTGCTGAGTTCCTCACGGGGGGAGGAGGACCAGGTCTCTTGCTTACTACCGTATGTGTGTGAGGGGCACAGAAGCCTTTACTCTGAAAGCACAGTGATGGTTGTTCCATGCATTCCACTTGTGCAGGAAGGTTTTCTGTTCATTTAGTTTCTGGATTCCAGCACAACTCCCCTTTGTTTTAGGAGCTGTTAAGATGATTCCAGATCAGTAGGTCCATCCACGTTGGAACTGATCTTTGCACAAAGACTTTTATCCAGGTCCACGGTTCCCCTTCAACCTCCCGGTTCACTTCAATATGGAGAAAACAGGTCCTGTCATGGGCATCATCACTTGGCGTCACTTGTGAGGTGAACAGCTGGAGAACCACGTACAGATGCTCCATTAT
>UFQX01000537.1:119520-179520 GCA_900497675.1 Arapaima gigas | reverse complement strand
CTTGTCAGTGTGTTCTATTGGCTGCCCAGGGTCTGACACCGAATGACTCGCCAGAGAGCTGTGGGTTGAAGTTGCCGGTCGCAGCCGCTCTGTACGAGGATATCGGTTTAGGTTTAACCTGAGAATTACAGCCCCTCACCTGCTGGCCAAGGGCTCCAGCTTACGGGTGAAGGTCCGCTGCGGAGGGTCTGACTGCGGCTGCCGCTCTTCAGTGTTTTATTGCAGTTGCAGGTGGTCCCTCAGCTCGTGGTCCTGCTGACCCTGCTACTGACCAGGTAGAAGCTCTGTGACCCTGGAACGGCACTCGGCTCTGTGCCTGTACGGAGGGTGTTGGTGGCCGTGTAGGAGTCGCTCGGAGCGCAGCGGTGAACTTGAAAACAAATTGCGCTGGCAGACGGGGAGACGCCCGAGTTGCACACATGGCGATTCGCCTCTTTCGGGGTGTCCAGCGACACTTGAGCAACTGCAGGACAGAGGGACGATGTCCCAGCGCTCGAGGCCCTGAGCTCCACCAACAGGACGTCCACAACGCATGAAATTCTCGGGAAAAGGTTTTTTTAACATTACTGACACCGTAAACGACTGTTCTTTTCTCACACGGAGTCTCTGTTCATGTGTGTGTTTCTCTGCTTGTTTGTGTTTCTTTCATTCCTCCCGGCCTGTTTGCGGGTGTGTTTGTATCTTTGTGGTTCTGTGTGTGTGTGTGTTTGTGTCTTTGAACCCCATGCGTCAGTGTGTCTGGAGCCTTTCTAAATGTCTGTGTGTGCATGAGTGTGTGTGTTTGTACACGCAGTAATGAACCCAGCAGGATCTCGCACTGCTGCCTGATGGGAAGCACAGCGACGCAGAGCTTTTCTTAGCTGCCCGGCATGTGGGACGGCTGGCGGAGCAGCTCCCTTCCTGTTTCCCTCACACCTCCGTCCAGTACCTGCTGCAAGGCTGCCCGGCGGCCAGCGCTGACGCTCGTGCCCACGTCACCGCAACCGAGCGTGCGCGCGCGCCTTGGCATCCTCCACGCTGGCACCACGGCAGCCTACAGCGAGTCTCTTCTGACCGGAGCTGCTCATGTTTCCAGTTACACTCAGTCTGCGTGTTGCACACTGCAATGAGAAACTTTCGGTGATACAACCGTTTATTTCTCATTCTTATTTTCTCCAGTTGCCTATTCTCAAAAAGCTGCGATTGCGTATCCGGTCATCAGATCCGAACACGCGTCTCCCTTCCGCGGTGTCTGCAGCTCACGTCTTGTCTTCTCGAGTCGGCTGGCAGGAGCAAGAGGACAGTTGCAGGAGTTCTGGGGATAAATCAGGCAGCAACTGACGTTGAGTGGAAATTTGTGGTTTTCTTGTCAGTAATTGTAACATAGTTAATGAAAATGTTAAATGTTGTGCAGCTGTATCTGGCACTTTTACAGACCCTCCCAGCAAAGTAATTGTGGGATGTCTGTGATGTGAAGCTTTTACTCATTATGATGCAGTGGTGGGTGTGATGAGCGATCGCAGCTACGGGGCAAACGGACCTCCGATCCCACGTGAGATGAGAAATTTAGCACCCAGTCTTTTGGGAGCTGAATGGCTGAGCTCCTTTCTGGGAGAGACGTATGCTGTGGATCTGCTGGGGTTTGGAGAAACCCTGATGGCCCGAACCCTGGGGCCACGAGCCGTGTTATGACGGTAAAGTCAGTCTGCATTATTACTACATTATTAGCTGCCAAGCAGCGCGAATGTGTAGCCATATGAGGCACCAACACTAGATCTCTATTTGGGAGGACATGCTGACTTAGAACAAGGAGCACATGAGCTTGGTCCCAGATCAGGTCTGAGGAGCACTTTGTAGACAACATGGGCTTTGTTGCAGAACCATGGTTTACATACAGTCTATGTAACAACAAATCAGCCCTTGTCACGCTCTTGTTCAGGGAACTGGTTCTTCAAACCTGGATTCTTCTTTCTTGTTCTCTTTTGCCTTCTGTTTGTGGAGTGACTCGGCAGTCCTCGTGTCAACTGTAACCGCTGAGTGATGAAGAAACAGAAAATGAGGCAAATGTGAAGCCTCCGTTCCATCCCTGCGTGTAAAATTAACTCTTGACTTGAGAGCCGTTATGTTGAATCTGCCACTTGGCTTTAGTTTGGCACGATGGTGTGTTGAGAAGCGGCTGTGTCTGTGATCGAGTGTTTCGTAGCACTGTGCAGCTTGACGCCGCAGCTACATCCCCAGCCTGTGTCCAGCAGCTGTCAGTGAGGGTAGGAGACTGTGACCTGGGTTCGGTGGCCTGTGGTGTGGCAGGAACCTGTGTGATGCAAGTGTGTGCGCATCACGCAGCGCTGTGCTGCCAGGCTGAAGAGCATCGACTTCTTCACCGGTGGGAGTCCCAGATGTTTTCCCTCAGTGCCTGGGATTGATTTAAAAATGGCTTCTTGCCGTTACTGTAGGATGTCCTTGTTCTGTCTCTCCTCTCGGATTACAGTCTGTTTATGACATTTACGCCCCTCGCCTGTAATCTCACCGGCGAAATGCTGTGTTTGAGGAAGAACTCAAGGTTACAAATGCAAAAATGGTTCACGTACTGAAATGGGTGTTTAATTATTAAAACATCTGCCAATGATCTTTTTGATGTCCGCTTTTTAAAAGAATGTTTTTGAACAATTGAAGTTGAAGAGGACAATATGATTAAAAGCGGCCTGACCGCCTGTATCGCTGTAGGTTTGAGGCGAAGGCGAAGGCGGAGGTTCTGTAGGACTTGCGTGTGTCACACTGGAAGACACTCGTGTGCGTATGAACATCCGTGAACAGCGATCAAGCTCTGCTCTGCCTCTGTATCTCACTCAGTCTGCATAGTCTGCATCTTCTCCCTTCGTTTGTAGGGGTCTCCTCCATGTGCTCTGGTTTCCTCCCACACCACAGTGTGTGTTTCATGTGATGACTGTAATTTGCCCTTTGTGTGTGACTGTGCGTGTTTGAACCAAAGAAACATGCTGGGTGTGTGTGGAGCCCCTCCTGCTCCAGGCCTTGCTTTGTGCAGGTGCATTGTGGGAACTCTGGGGGGGGGGGTGGTAATACTGCGCAGAAGCCGAAGCTTCTCCTTTGCTAGCGGAGCAGTTGAGATGGTGGCTGCTGTGTTAGCTGCGATGTGACTGGTGGTCTACGCACCTCGTGCCGCAGTCCTGCCACCCCCCCAACCCCCCAGCTGTGAGGCACAGTAACAAATCAAGAAAGGTGTGGGACAGTGTCACCTTTTCACTGCTCCTCAGCACATCCTCCTCTTACAATCATTATACTTCATCCACGTACGACCACATACTGGGTAACTGGATAATGGAGTGAATTATTTTCTCAGTATATTTTAAGGAGTTTTTAAATAGAATCTGCAAACTACAACATAAATCGTTAAAAAAATTGCATTTTAAAATTTTAAGTGATTTACTTTCCTAAAACTTCTGATGTTACCGTATAAGTATATTACACATTCAGATTCATAACGGACACAACAGTCTTCCAACTTGGCTTAACGGCGATGAGCAATTTTTCTCTTGAGCAGTTGGTGATTTTCAAGTATACAGATCTTACCAGATTTTCCCAAAATGAGATGATGAGGACCGGGTGGCGAGTGCAGATCAAGGAGGGGCTGTGAGGCGGGACCAGGGGGGCAGAACAGTCGTTCCCCAGGACAGTGCAGTTACCATCCTGCGCAGTGAGGAGGTCCCATTGAGGTCAGGCTTCACATGCATGGTGAAGAAGAACAACCAGTAAGTCCTACACCTTTCCACCTGCACGCTGTCAGGTTTGCAGAACTTCCAGATGTTTGCCGTCATTGAGCTGCTGCTCAGATTAGATGGATTAACAATGAATAACATGGATTATTAATAGAGAACCATGTGTTGCGTGTAGCTGTTGGGTCCGAAGACTCTGTGGCTCTCAGATGTTCTGCCCAGTCTCAGTGAGAGATTTACAGCAGAACCAAACTAAAAAACTGCATGGCTGCACAGACAGGGAAGTGTAGGCCGTTCACAGCCTTACACACAATTTCGCACTTGAGGGATGGACCTCTGTGCTCCTTCTGGGGAAAGACTGGCCAACAGTGTGAACATACGTGTCTTGCATGGGGGGGTCTCCTGGGATTACAGGGCTTTGGCTGCAATGGGGACACTGAGAGGCTCAAGGGCAACAGAGTAAGACAGTGGTGAACACGCACTGCGTGGGGGGTGGAGCACAGATCCCACTGCCGGTTTTTCTCAGATGGCCTGTCAGTGATGTTCAGATGGATCTTCTGTCTCCATGGACCACTAGCAACAAGAGGTTTGTTTGCAGTCTTTTGGAGGAAACATGGTTGCTCGGTCCTGCGAGAGGTGCAGAGGTTCCTGGTTATGATGGGCCATTGTGAGCATCGCTGCCAGCACCGGCGGGCCCTTCACACATTGAGCGACAGGCCTCACATGCAGTAATGTCAGCACCACAGACGCAACCACGTGCGCGGAGAAGATGTATGAGATGGTTGACTCAAGTTATGACTAGTATTAATGTACACCGTGATGCAGAGTGTAACACAGGAGGGTTGCTCTCTGTTTGAAACCCCTGTGTTTGCGTTTCCTTGGATGGGAGGTGTGTTGCTGATGGTGTGTGTTCAGGAAGTGCTTTGTGTGGTCCTGGATGGGTTCCGGAGGCCTGGGCCATTGTTTGAGCAGGAAGGTGATGCCTTCACTTCCTGAAAGTTACTAAGAGCGAGTGGTAACACAGCAGAGGCCTTGAGCTCTGTCTCATTGCAGGAAGGTGCTTTGATTTATTTTCTTTATTCTCGCAGCTTGATGAGGTTTCTGTGTTGCTCAGTGTATATTTAGTTAGGGTAGGGGGTGTAGTTAGTGTCCAGAACAGGGGCACATAGTGGTGTGTGTGTGTGTGTGTGTGTGTGTGTGTGCGCGCGCGCACACACACGCTCACATCCTGTTGCCAAGGCCTTGCTTTGGTCACAGGCTGTTTGAGCTTCAGGGAAGAATGTGCCGGATGTCTGAAGTGCTGGGTTTGCAGGGGCCGTGGGACTGCAGGTGAGGTGGGACAGGTGTGTTGGCGGGTCTCTGCAAAGGAGCAGGCCAGGTGTGTGTGGCAGCAGTGCTGAGCTGTTGGCCGTTTGGCCCTGTGTGTGGACGGAAATACACACGTGAAGGACGTGAAGGTGGTGCTGACAGCTCCGTGCTGCTGGCCTGCCGGAGCCCCTGCTGCTGGATTGGACAGCCGCACTCCTGACTGCGCCAGAGGAAGGTGAGACAGCTGAGAAAAACTGCCAAGTGTAGGTGGTGTAGGGATGCACCCTGGATGGACCCAGGTTTGAATCCCTCCTCTGCTCTGGTACCCTTGATGGTGGTCCTCAGTACGATTGCTTTTGGAGGGCTTTCGAATGGTTCGCTGATGGCAGAGCATTTAAATCGCAGCTGCAATGTCTCTGGCGACATGCAGTGAAGATGCACTGGGAAAAGAACAAGCTTCACAAGCTTCTTGCTCCTGGATGCAGGCAGGGAAAGTTCTGGCACTTACAACTGACCATCGATGATCACCGAAAGACATGTCAGAATCATGTTCCCAGGTCTCCCTGAAACCAGCGTAGGACTTATGCCAACATTTTCTGAAATGGAGTAAAAGGCAGAACTCAGGCCTCTGGGATGGTTCAGTGCAATGAGTTGTTTGTCCACCTCAGTTCTGCCAAGTCTGAAGTCTGTTCTCCCTGTGTGAGGCTGTAATAAAATGACCGTTGTATGTATGTATTGTGGGCCACGCTAAGTTGGCTGATTTTAACTCTTAGATCTTCAACGTTAAATAATATTTGGTCTGATAATAAAAGTGATGTGTCAAACAAACGTAAAAACACTCATGTATAGTCTGATGTATCTGATGTTTGTGGGAAGATCTTGGTTGAGAACAGCAGGGGACCAAAGAGAAAGACAACATAGAATCTGCAGTGATCTCTTAACATCTCTTTAGTATTGTATCTCATGCATAGAGCAAAGTTCTAGGTTAGACTGGAACTTGTGAAATTTTGGAATGAGAAGCAGGGGCGTGATCAGTCTTGAGTCTTCAGTCATGAGGCTCACTTCATATCTAACCACAGAAAGTCAGGTCTGAGATGGAACCAGTTACCATTACTGCTGAAATCAGAGGAGAGGTCCATGCGCTACTGGATACTTGCAGTAAACCTACAAATGGAGAGGAGGGTGTTGGGGGGGGGTGGAAGAACACAAAGTGTAATGGGAAGTAAGTGAGGAAAGTCTCAGTAATGGGGTGACTGTGAGTAAAGTCTCAGTAACGGGGTGACTGTGAGTAAAGTCTCGGTCACGGGGTGACTGTGAGTAAAGTCTCTGTGAGTAAAGTCTCGGTAATGGGGTGACTGTGAGTAAAGTCTCTGAGTAAAGTCTCAGTAACGGGGTGACTGTGAGTAAAGTCTCTGAGTAAAGTCTCAGTAACGGGGTGACTGTGAATAAAGTCTCTGTGAGTAAAGTCTCGGTCACGGGGTGACTGTGAGTAAAGTCTCTGTGAGTAAAGTCTCAGTAACGGGGTGACTGTGAGTAAAGTCTCTGTGAGTAAAGTCTCAGTAACGGGATGACTGTGAGTAAAGTCTTGCTTCTTTCACTGTCTGAGCCCTGGTGTCCATTTGCAGGATATCCTGCTGGACAGACACACACATCACATGTCTCTACGCTCCTCATGTCCTCCTTTTCCTATGAGCCGCTGGGGTTCACGTGAGTCACGTGAGCCCAGGGTGACGTCACCGGGCGTTTTGAAGCTCTGAGCCGGGCTGTTCCAGCCTGTGGGAAAGGCAGCCCATCGACCAGCCGCTCCTCCCCTCCCCACCACCTCCCTGCGGTGTTGCCAACTCAGTGGACAGGGTCAGCGCCTGGTGTGTAATTGATCATCAGGTCATTATTAATACAGCATTCGCTGCCTCAACATCCATCAGTTCATAAACTGCATGTCAGATCAGTTGGCCCTTTCTGAGCACCAGAAAACCAGACCAGAGCAGATCACCAGGGAACCTAAGGAGGAACTTGGGAGGATCTGGATAACATCTGAATCAAAGGAACTTAATGGAACATCTCCCCAGCTGCAGCGTGTCCATGCCTGTTCAGTCCATCTAATCCATCTGCTCCGCAAGGCTGCTCTTCTGGCAGGAGGGTGCCGGTGCTCCCAAGCGATGGGAAAGAGGCGCTGGCACCTCCAGCCGAGGCCCTGCTCTACCGCCCTCCCGCAGCCCCCCCTGCAGTGGCGAGGAGTGCAGGGGCTCTGCGTGAGCAGCACACTCAGGGTCCTGTGCCCGTTCTGCACTCGCTCTCTCTGTTCGCCCTGGTGCCCATCTGTTGATGGTGGCAGCGAGGACTTGGTGGAGCTCCTTGAAGGCCATGCAAACCACACACAGAGCCAAGCTGGGCCAGGTAGGCTGGAGCCTTCACCAACCCTCTTTTGCAGAGGTTGGGAGCTTCCTGGTCCCACTCCTCCCCCTCCTTCCTGTTCTGCTTCTGTTTCAGCTTTGGAATACAGTGCTTTTAAAAATTGTTGTAGCTTTTTGACGTTGCATATGATCATATGTTGCTTTTAGTTCCAGTTCCCTGAGAGAAAAGGTGACGCTGGTGTTGTTTTTGTGCCATTTCCTTGGTGTGGAAAATAATTTGCCAGGCGGCACCTCACCGCATCACCTTTAGCTCTCACAGTCCTGCTGCTTCTGTCCTCCATGTAGAACTGCTTCAGGTCAGCAACATATGCAGATTTTTGACCTTTTTCATCACAGGTGGCTTCAGGTTCCTGCCTTTGTTAGATTCTGAGTGGGATCATTTCTTTTTTCGCCATTCTGACGTTCACTTGCTTGTACATTTGGGATTATTGTTGTGCTGCATGATCAAGCTGAGCCTCAGCTTCAACTCATGGCCTGCTGGCCTGACATTATCCTGTAGAAGTTTCTCCAGTCAAGGATAGCAAGATGCCAAGTCCTGTGGCAACAAATCATCCCAAAACCATCACACTTCCAGCACCATTCTTGATTGTTGACGAAGGGTTTTAACTGAACTGCTGTCTTTGGTTTCTCCAGTCTCTCTACTCATCAGTGCACAGAACATTTTTGCAGAAGCCTTGAGACATTCACGTGCTTTTCTGGTGAACTCGATTCTGCTTTGCCGCTCCCTCATGCTCCGGTTTTGGCCCATCTGTTTTACTGCAGAATCACAAACACTTACTAAGGCTGAGGAAGAGGGGGCTGCTGCTCCGGGCTTCTTTTGGAGGTCACCACTCTTTTTGCTCCTGTTGTTGGAGAGATTTTGCCAGGACAGCCAGTCCTCGGTAGAGTCACCACTGTTCCAGACGTTCTCCATTTGATGACTTTGGCTTTGCCTGTGGTTTGATTGCAGTTCAGAGCCTTAAATGGCTCTGGAACCCAGCGGCTTCTCTCTCGAGGTCTTCAGAACATGGCCTCATGTTCCTCTGTGGATGTCTGTTTTGACGTTTGCTGATAGAGATTGAAGTAGTTGAGCATCATGTCAGACAGGACAGTCCCAAATCAGGCTTGATTCTATTTGAAGAGCTGGTGCCTATGTCTCCATATCTCATTACCTTCCTACATGACTTAAACTAACTCCTACAGTTTTGGAAGCACCCTGGCCTCCCTGTAGATTGACCTTCTAGTCTTTTTGTATTTCGTTTAGGTTTTGAGTCAGTCACGTTTTGATGGTGTGGGGCTGTCAGCTGCATGTCCTGCTCTCAAACTAAAGGAGCTGGATGGCCAATGACCCTGAAACACATGGCTTTGGACTGTGTGAGGAAACACATGTAGGTACAGGGAGAAGGTGCAGACTCTACAGATGGGAAGAGACTTGAACTTGGCAGCAGTGGTTCCCTCTGCGCCGCCGTGCTGTCCCCCACGCGCTACCTTCCACACCCAGGAAATACCATCAGAATTACAGATGTAAAAGGAGCAGATCCTCTCACTTCTCTGCACGGTCACTTTTCCTGCTCTCCCATCAGTGCTGCCGCTGTTGGTCTTGGTCCTGCCACCTGCAGGTGCAGTTTAACGCCCAGCACTTCCTTCCGATGTCTCGCTGTAGAACGATCCTTTGTTAGAAAGCAGCTGAGTTGTGTGTCAGGGAAGAGCTCGGATATGCATCTTGTCAGGTCCCTCTTTTCTGCCATCTAATATGTGACGCAACTCTCTGGTGAAAGCAGCATCTTCCCGAGAAGCAGCCAGCCTGCCGGCGTCTTCCTCCTCCTGCCACGTAATACAAATAAAATATGTGTCCTTGTGCTGCTTTTACTGTGTTTTACTGGATCGTCATGTGGTGCTTGAAGCCACCACGCTGCATGTCACTGGTGGTGTGGGACGTCATGCCAGTCGATGGGCGAGAGGAAAGCAGCGCCGTCTGTTCCACCTCTCAGCAGAGCAGGACCAGCCCGAGGCCACCTGTGAACCTCCATCAGTCAGGGAGGGTGAGGGCGACTGCATTTGTGCTTCTGCCCGGGTGGCATTGATCTGCTTCTCCTGCCATGAATGTTGCCTGCATGTTCGACGCACAGCCCTGGGTCTGTTGTTGAGCCTCAAAGCTGTACTGCAGACCATCCAGCAGGAGTTCAGAGAGATACCACACCCATCAGACTGTGTGTCCTCAAAGAGGACAGCCTGCCATTGTCTTATCCTTTCTCTAGCTCCCCATTTCTGCAAGTTTTCTTCCTTCCACCAGCTCCATCTGAAGGCTGTCGACCTGAGGGAGATGTGTGCACATACAGAGAACCTGCTAGGAGCAGAACTTCCCCTTCCCACAGCTGCAGTTTATAAGGATTGCCTGGTCCAGAGAAAGACCATCACTGGGCTGGCACTCATGGCCTGTGTGTGTTTCGTTTGTCCGTGATGTGTGCTGAGAGGATCTGTAGGCTTCACCAAAGAAGTTTAGGAGCCAGACACTAAGGTGCTGAAACTGGGCAGGTTTCTCAGCTCCTCAGCTTTGCTCCACGCGAGGGTTTGCAGGCCCTTCGGAGTGCTGCCGTTTGTGCTCTTGTCTGGCTTATGATGAACGTGTGTTGAACCTCGAAAGCGTACCTCCTTCTGACACCCTCTCGGTCTGGCTGTCGGGAAATCTTCGTCAAAGAGCCTCACTGTGGAGCCCAAACATGTTTCCTTGAAAGATACAGCAAACAGAAGATTTGACTGCTAGTTTTTTTGTTTTTTTAATACGACGTCATGCAAATTGTACTGATCCTCAAGGTTCACCAAAACTGATGGAAGCTCCACGTGGCTGGAGTGGAGTGCTGCATCTACAAAGGTCTGAATGACCCATTGTGGACTCACTCAGGACTTTTTCAAATTTCCCATTATCCTGTGTGTAACCTGCAGGTGCGGATGTGGACTAACGGATGTCAGGGAGGTCTGTGGTGAGGAAAGTTAATCTTGGAGGTGTCTCCTCTTATCCAATATCCTTGTGTCCTTCCTGGCAATATGTGGGTGGGTTCAAGGTTCATTTGGTAATTTTTTAAAGTCTCGTTTCTGTGCAAAAGAAAATTAACGAGAACTTTGCGTTTGACTTTCAACTGCTGGCCGTTTCTTTTCTGAAGCACTTTATCACCGATGAAGAAGGAAGCAGTTATGAGGCCGTAAAATCGGTGATGTTGAACTAACAAGGAGGTTTCTCTTGCCGCTTGTTAACGGATGCCGTGCATTCGTGCGGGGCCCCGTGGCGGACCCTGAGCTCCAGGTGACCCGCCTGTGTTCCTTGCCTCCTTGCAGGTGGAAGCTCCACAGACAGCGACTGCACCTTTGAAGGAGACTACGCCGTGCCGCCGCTGCCGGTGACCGAAGGCATGCAGCATATCCGCATAATGGAGGGCGTGTCGCGCTCGCTGCCCTCGTCCCCGCTGCTCACGCACCAGACCATTGGCATGCGGCTGCAGCCCATGAAGAAGCTCACAGGTAACGTACCTGAGAGGCCCCTTGGCACGCAGCGCCTTCAGAAACGCTGCTAGTATGTTTACAGGGTGTGAGAGCTAAAGTGTTTTGGTGTGAAAATAAATTTCATGAATTACCAAACTGAATGGAAGTGGATCCACACCCCCCGTAGCCTCAATTCCCGGGTCCTTCTTCTTGTTACTTTAATAATGTGTTTTTTAACCCTGAGCTGAGACTTCTTTGAAGTGCTGAGCTTTCTGGGCTTTTGTAATTGCATGTTCCACAGAGGAGTCCCAGATCCCCCTCCTAATTATCTAAGATGCGCCGGTTGTCCTTCCAGTGTGCCTGAGATGTGATGCGATCTCCAGGGGCACCAACCTCGGAATATGTTGGGATTTGCAGAAGTTTTCCATGCAGAATGTTCATTGAGTGAAGAATGAGAAACATTTTCTGTGGCGCACAGTGTGTCATATTAGCCCCTTACGCCTAATTATTTCTGACCGCAGCCACGCCTGTTCACGAGGACGTGAAATTCGGTACGTTAATGGAAATTTCTTCCGTCGATTGCAAACAGCTGCAATAACTTTGGTTTGACCGCGTGTGAGAAGATTCTGCGAGGAGGACCAGGATAAAACGCAGGGGCTGAAGAGGCGAGTGCAGGCGTCGCTGTGCCACTCTGTGTCGCTCTGTTTCTCCTCCACGTTTTTTCCAGTGTCATTTTGTCTTTTTAACTCCTTTGCATCATAAAAAATGCAGCATGATTGTTTCTAATGTCGTAATTGTGCCTTTAAAGGGTTCGCTGGCCCTGGCGAAGGCCTTGTGTGAGGTTGTGGAGATGGGCTCGTGGTGGGGGACAGAACAGTGGGCTTCACAGCCACCTCATCTCACCCGGGCAAGCAGCCATCAGCAGGAGGATGCTGACTAGCAGTTCCACTGGTGTGTTTGGGTCAGGAAGAGCCCGGTCCTCAGCGCTGTGTGATGCCGTGAAGCGGTGACCCTCTGAGTGACAGTGCTGAACACCTTTGTGAGTCTGTGGGGTTAGCATTTTAATTTTGGGGGGATGTGTTCTTATATTGTAGACACCTTGGCTTGCGGTGATTTACAAGGTACATGAGAATAAATTGAGAACATGAGTAATTGTACAATATTGCCTGGGCTCCCGTTGGCACCTGATGAAACTGCGAACAGTGATGTTGGGCAGTAGATACCAGTGTGGAGTTGTGGTCATTAGAGCTGCAGTGGACAAGAGATGCGGTGCAATAGTTGGTGAGCAAAATGTGGACTGGAAGCACTTTTCTTTCAGAAGAAATGGCAGCGCAGTACGGCTGAAGATCAGTAGTTGGTCCAAAACTTGTGGACTGGAGAAGGAGAGTCTGTGCTTCATTGCAGGTCCCTCGCGTGCATCACATATCACAACTCCACTGCCATGACTTCCCTGCTCTCTGTGTCTCCACACCCCTTTGCTGTCCTCCTCCCACCCCCAGCAGAGGTTATATGGACCAGCCCTCTCTCTCTTCTCCCACTGTTGTTCTCCTCCTACTCGCTCACTCGCTCGCTCGCTCGCTCACTCACTCACTCACCCACCCGCTGCCATCTCCCCGCCCACCTCTCTCTTCCTGCGGTTATATAAAAGCGTACACACATACACACACCTCCCTGTGGCTTCACTCCCCGTCGCTGTCCTCACATCTCTCACTGAGTGGGTGATCAATGATGAAAGTGCTCCTCTTCTCACAGCTCTAAATTCAGGACCTCTTTCCTGTGCCGCGTACACATGTTCCTGGTGGCAGGCATTGCGTGTTCGTGTTTCTTTTACACAAGACCTGTATTTGTAAAGTGTAAATGGCAAAAACATTTGTCAAAGGCAGTGTTGAGGTGTTGGCTCTTGGCAGGACGTGTTCTTGTGTCTCTAGATGGGTCTGTAGAGCTTCATAATGGTTTCGGTCAGACCGTATCTTCCCTGGAGATTAATTATAATGCTTTATTGAGTCATTGTGATATTTGGATGATTTTATCAAGCCTGCTAATTGAAAAGTAGCACCATGTTTAGGGAAATCAAGGCTCTTGGAGCCCCTTCCTTCGGTCTGGTGGTTTTCTTCTCACCGTTTCGCCCAGAGTCTCGGTGATGCTGGCTCGATATGTGGCATTTTCAGCAGCTTCAGTTACACCTTTGGTGTTGCTGTTTCGCTACATCTGTATCCCCCCGAAGTGGTGCACAAGTTACAGTGCCAGACGGTGGTGCTCTCGTGCGTCCCGGCCGCCGCGCCCGTTTCAGCGAGGAACTCGGACAAAGTCTGCCCGGGGGCGTGGAGGCCGGGGCTGCGCGGCCACGTCGTGCTCAACCGTCCCTGCGAGGCCGCATTAGACAAAGCCCTCATCCAAGTAAAGACAACCAGATGCAGTACGTGGCTTGTTTTCCGTTCCCACGATCGATGCTGTCGGTGTGCAACTGTGACGCCGGTGCACATCCACTCCGTCCCCAGGCGATGTGCGCTGTTGAAGGCCGGATGCCCGTGCGCGGGGCAGAGCAGAGCCCCCGCTGAGCTTTTCCCTCCCTTCAATGGAAATGGCAACAGCATGGAAACAGTGACCTTTTTAGGGGATCGATGTGTTTTGATTTAAAGCGTGTGGGAGGTGAGGGTCTCCCAGCTGTTGCAGGCCAGCCTGTGAAGCGAAGGCGAGGATGGCCACCGAGGCCATGCAAGCAGCATGGGGGACCACTCGCTGTTTTTGGATGTCTTCACAGGAAAGCCACGTGCTTCCTAATCAACTGTAGCGTTTGGAGTCCTTGAACATACGAGATATTGAGAATATACAGTTGTCCTCTTTCCGGTGCATTTTTACCACAGGTAACGTCAGTAGGTCTCCCTCGGTGTGGCGATGCTGTGCACGTTAGCCTGCGCTGCAGCCAGGTAAAACGCGCCTGCGTGTCCAGGCCGGGAAGCGTGGCGCTCGCCTTTCACGTGAACAAGTTATGCAACCACGGTCTCCGCTTAGCCACGGAGAGCGTCGCTTCGGAGACGTGTGGAGGTGGGCATGGGGGTGTATGATTAATGTGAGGTATGCATCATCTTTTCAGCACACCGATCCTGATATTCCATTTATTATTGCGTTTATTACATTAATATTATTACATTTATTTATTTCTACCTGTGTGGTCATCACGTTGTACCGAGGTGTTTTTACCTGTCCTGCATGCTGCTAGTTAAGGCAGGCCGGCGTATCTGTGGTGCGTCCAGGTGAGCGGGGAACTGCGTTCACAAAATCAGGTACGGTTGAGGGTTCCACTCCTTGCTTACTCTCCCTGCTGTGGCAGTGAAATGCCACGCCTCCTGGGTGCCTTCGCTGTACCTCGCCATGGTGGTGCTTTAACCACTCCCTACTCCTGTGTCTTCTCCCTTCCTCCGTACACCCCCTGTGCGGTTTCCATGACAACGGCAGCACTGCACCATTCATCCGCTTCAGAGCTGAGCGCGGGCTCCTGCCGACACTCCCTCCGTAGAGCCGCTCGCGCACACGCATTTGCACGCACGGGGAGTGAGGGAGGAGCAGATGAATCGTTGGCTGTCCTCCACCGCACCTTCAGCTGAGGAACAGGCCTGCGGAGGAGATGCTGCCTCTGCGTGCCTCACTGTTTGGTGATGCAGCCGCTGCCACCATCTCCACTGGCTGCTGTCAGCGCAAAACCTGAAGGCCAGAGGTGCGAGCGGAGCCTCACTGCCGGCTCTGCTCTCCTGAAGCTGCCGCTTTGTATTCTGCTTTCTCTGTTGATGAACTGAGCCAAATGGTGGACATTGTACCTGGGTGGGAACAGCACAAAGCTACCGGCACAACCCCGGCGGGCACAGCGGGGGCGCCAGTGTCACACCGGTGAGTCTCCTCCTTTCCATCGCTGTGTGTCTGGACACAAGGTGCACTGCCTTGTTACATGGCCATAGAGATGGTTTCCCTGGTGGCGGAGGCGGTGATGAGTGTCCACGTGTCACAGATGGCATCTGGTTGCTGTGACGCTGCGCAGGAGGACCGCAGTGGCTAGGAGCACTGTGGGCACCTAATTGTGCACAGCAGAGTAGCTCTATTTGTGTTTGTGTCCTGAGGGCAGCATCGTGTGTGTGTGTGTGTGTGTGTGTGTGTGTGTGTGTGTGTGTGTGTGTGAGAGAGACAGTAAAAGAACTGTACTCCAGGTGTATGGATGGGTGGGATGTTTTCTCAGCTGCCCCCTGTGTGTGCCCTCCTTGTGCAGGAATGTGTGTGGCTCTTGTCATGCAGGCAGGCCTGTGTGTGATTTTAGTGCAGTGCTGTGTCCTGTAGTGTTGCGGTTGACAGTGGTGAACAGTAGTGCACTGCGGAGAAAATGTTGTGTAATGATATTTGAAGATGAATGCATGTGTGGAAGTTGCCACAGTGCCACGAGTCACCGCTGCTCTGAAGGACGGTTAAACCCGCTGTCATAATAGCGTCATTCCTCACAGGAGACGCTTGCTCTGCGCCGTGGTCATTGTTACTGTTTGCCTCTGCCAAACGCCCTGTCACACACTGCCTGCGATACACTGCCCAGTGTGCACTTGCAGTGTCCTGCATGCTTCTCTCCCAGCCTCCAGTCCAGTATGCCCACCGTTTCAAGTACAGGTAACGCTATAGTGGCAGATGCCACACGGAGGACCGCGTTTCTCGCACACGTTCGTATGCCCCGGGAGGCCGGCTGCTGGCTTATGCGCTGTGTGGCGGGTGAGGAGAATTGCAGCCCTCTCACTTTTTGTCACACTGGTTTTCCTCTACGTGATGGTAAGGTCCGCTTTGGTGGTGTTTGCTCCTGGCTATACACACAAGGCCTTGTTCCTCACAGAGGCCAGTTTGTTCCCACTGCCTGGGCTGGAAAGACACACACTTGGGCCCCAGTGTGAGCTTTGTGGCTCTGTGTGCACACGCGGCGCCACCTTGTGGCTGTATTGCAGCCCTGTTAGGATCCCTGGCTGAGCTAACCTCCTCCTTCACACTCCTACTTAACAGCCCATAATGGCTTTTCATTGAGTGGGGTCACAGAACCTCTGCGTGTCACGTCGAATGTGTTTGGTGACCTTTGGGAGCCCTTTTCTGAGGAACATTGGGCTCACGCTAAGCAACTTATCGTGGGCCATGGGGGGTGTCTCGTATGGCTGTGAACTGTGATTCTTTTGCCCAAGTTCATTACGTTGCTGATCTTGCGCCTGTATCCCCTAAACCCCAGCAAGACCCCTGTGTTCCTCCACCTCTGGCTGCTTGTGGTCCTATGCATGGAGATGTTGAAAATGAAGTCTGTCGGTGAATGTGCTGCCTCTGTCCCCCAAAACGGCAGAAGCCTTCAGAAGGGAAATGAAATCCCATCTCTCCACGGCCCTCCTCTCTCCACATCTTCTAACTCGTCAGTAAACTGTGTTGATTGTATTTCCTTCTACAGGCAGTAGTTATAGTGCAAACTGGCTGTTTATAATTGAAAGGTGTTTGTCTGCTGTTGACCTGGGTTTGCTTACTCTGAGTTGTGTGTGGTTTGAGAAACAAGCATCTGCTACAGTTGAACATAGAATAAATGTAAACGTATGTAAATAATAGTTCACCCAGGAAGTGGGTTCGTGTTAACACGTTGAAGGTGCGTTCTGGTGCAGCATCGGCACGGTGACAGTTAACAGCGTGAACGGCAAGTCCCGTTCGAGGCGTTTGAACGAGGAGAAGGTGCACGACAGGGAAAGGTGTCGTTGGCCGCAGGGAGAATGTGGTGAAATGCGAGACTCACTGAGGTTCTTCTGAAAAATGGAGCAGAGTCCTCAGAGGAGGAGTGTTGAGGTCCGTTTGAGGGAATAAATCACCGGCTGCCTAAATAGCCGCAGAACAGAGCGGCTGCTTTTCCCATTAGTGCGTCTGTGAACTCTGGCAAATGCTTTTTTAATGTCTGTTTTCACACCTGAAACACGTATAGCTGCCGGGCAAAATAACACGATTTAGCCCGTTTAACTGGTATACGGTCGTCTGCTTTCCAGAAGGAATATTCCGAAGTGAGCGATGATGGTAGGGGGCGGCTGTAAACGAAGAGCTTCGTCCTGAGCTCCTCTCCCTGTTCACGGAACTTGCTGCTCTCTTGTCACTTTTACTCCGATGAGCGTCTTACAGCCCCTGACTGATACTCTGCATTTCTGCTGGAAACACATTTTTGCTGTTTGAGGCCGGTTTTGTTGCCGACACAGGTTGCTGAATCGAGAGCCCTGACCTGACCTGAGTTTCAATGGTGGCGCTTTCGTCCTCACAGCACTTTTTAATGAATTCCAACACAAGATTGAATCAAATTCAAAAGGTAATTAAAATTATAAGCTGTTTAGTGGAGTAAAGTGAATGAAGAGTAGATAATTTAATTTGAAAAGCTTGTTTAAGCTAATTTAAAAATGTTTTCTTGACGTTTATTCCAGCGCTGTGTTTTAATCTTGCCCAGTGAAGCTGTGCTGAAACGCAGAGAAGTTCCTCTTTTGAGCCGGTTGTGAAGCATAAGAGATGCAGTGTTTTTAGTGCCTGTTTGCAGGAACTCATGCACTTTCCCATGGTGCCGTTATGTTCAGCAGACTGTTGGGGCTCTAACTTTTTCCTTCCCAATGGCTGATGTTGCATTAGGTGAACCGGGTGCTGTTTTTGTTCCACGGTGTGCAGTTTGAGCAGTTTTGAGAAATTGCGATACCCGTGTTGCTTCTGTGTGGCCTCCTCGGTATGGAAGGTGATCCACTGTGCGGTCATACATCGGTTTGAAGAAGGAACCCCTTCAACTCACTAACTGGTTGCAGCACCTTTAGCTGCAGTGACTGCAACTGCTGATTTTGTGAAAGGGAGCAGCACAGCACGCGCCATGTGGATTTCCACAGGCGTCCTTCACCCAGCTACGCAGACCTGGCGCCCTTGAAGGTAACGGACCTCGTGCTTGATAAGATACTAAAAGTGACGTTGGCAAGATGACTGATCTGAATGTCCTCATCGAGAGGGCAGGTGACACACGAACACCTCCAAGGTGCAGCTGCCCGCTTGGTGATGGGGTCTAGGTGGAGCACTGGGTCTGTGCGGGACGAGGGTCATACTGCTGAAGACCCCAGGATGCACACAGTGGTTACTATTAATAGGTCACATAATGATTTGCTTACAAAACACAGCGGTGCGATTGTGGTGCGGGCCTTCCACTGAACCCCAGCAAACCATCAGGGATTGTCCTGGAAGAGTTGCGAAGCGTGTGTTTCGGGTGGCCGTAAATGCAGTCTCAGAAACGCTTACAGTACGTGGATGGTAGCTGTATGACCACAACAAGCTTTGCAGAAATACTCTACATGCTAGTCAGCCCCCAGACATATTTTTGCCTTTTCTTATGACAAACAGTTATGAAGAAAGCAAGTGTTTGGCAGGACTACATTGAAAGGAAAGTAAGAAATGCTTAGATGTGCTGATGGAGATCATAATTGTTCACGAAGGGCTTTTTTTTCCTGTAAAACTACATTAAGGTGAAAGTTGGACGTGGCAAATGACGCAGGGCAGGAAAAACAGACTCCTCTGAACTGCAGAGCTAGAGGACACCTGTAAGGACACCATGGACAGACAAGAAAGCAGACATGGAGGTTAGATCAACAAAGGCCAAAATTCAAATTAGAAGCACAATTTCTGAGACTGAGGTTATGATACTTGGTCATGAGAAAAGTCATTCTTTTGAAATGATGGTGAGGACAGGAAAAATGGGAGGAAAAAGAGCAGAACAAGCAGCAACCAAATGGATGAACTCAGTTGCACCTTTCGACACCAAGGAGACAAGTGAAGAGCAGAATGTTTATTGGGACATCTATACATTTGGTCAACGACAGTTGCCATCAACTCGGTGGCAACAAGGACAACAGCCCATTTGTCAAAGTGCACCAGGCTATGAGTATAAACTGAGCTGTGCAGCCAGAGCTCCGGCAGCCCCCACCTGTTCCTCTGAGCCCACCCTCGTGCTGTGGAAATGCTGCAGCTCCAGTCTTGCTCAGGAACGCGTGGCTTCTTCCGCTGAGCAGCAGAAGGGAGAACCGCTGCACCGGGGAGGTCCTGGTGAGATATGGCCTCCTCTGCCAGCAGTCTGAGGAGAACCTGCACAACTGGGAACACCGAACACGAGCGGAATAATTTTCTGCTCGTGTTCACTGACATTTAATGGTCAGTCGAAGTGATGGGTCACATTTGTGGTGTGTGTGAGGTACCGCACATCTGCTTCATCCTAGTTGGAACTCGGCAGCAGAGGCTCAGTGTTACTTTTAGGTCCGCGGGACCTTCACTTCCTCTCCATCAGTGGTCAGTGGACACGAGTCAGGGACCTTGGATTTCCTGAAGTCCATCACCTTCTCCTCAGTCTTTCCAATGCTGAGGCCCATCAGTATGGTGCATTTCAGCAGTACATTTTGTGGACTTGACAGAACGTTACTGATTCAAAGTGTGCTTGATCCCACTTCTTTTTCTGGCGGAACACAAGTGCTGCCAGCCTACTGAATGGATTGACGACACCATTCGCTCAAGGATTTATGTCGGTGCCCTTGTTCTGTGTCTGGCTAAAAGTCCAGCTCTGCTCCTGATCCAGGGTGATGCAATAGCAGTATACGGTAGGACAGCTACTACTTTGCCCCTCTTCTCACACGTTGGGCAGCTGCGATGCGCACTGGGTGACACAGCAGGCCATCCAGGCACATGTGTACGTGCAGCGCTACACTGGGACACCAGGCTTCTGATGGAAGGCACAGGATTCCGTTGGTTTTTGTGTGGAGAAGCTTATTGAGACTCTCCATGTGAAATGTTTCCCGGCGAAGGCGTCGGCAGTCCAGGTACATAAAACGGGGGCGAAAGGGTAGGGTCTCAAAGGTGTGGTCACATGCTGCTGCTGTGAGGATCCACACACGCTGACACGGCACTAAATCATCAGTTGTTGCTTTTTGATCTGCTTGTCCAGACACTCACCGTGTTGAGAGGGAACCTGGGAGCTGTAATACACCTCTTGGACAGAGTGAATAGCCTACACTCCATATCTTCATGAAAGAAGGAATTTGTGTTGGTATTTAAGAATGACATAAATAAGAATAAATTCCCTTTGCTTACAGCAGCACATATTTATTTGGAGAAACTGACAGAAAACTTGAACGTGAAAGACCCCCCCGTCTGGGATACTGGGACACTTTATACTGCTGCGCTTTTGTGTTCCTATATAGACGAACCGTCTCTTATATCAGCAGGAACCAGTGTTAACATTAAGCCCTGAAGTTGCCGTGATTTTCTGCCCTCAGTTGTGTGCTTTTTGTGGACGTGACTGGACTCAACACCAGCACCTCTGTCTTGCTTCTGTGTGCAGGACATGGTTTGTGTCCTTTTGGCCTAGAAAAGGATCTTGTCTGTTGAGGACGAGCTGCAGCCATTTTCGTTCCTGTTATTTATGTGATTCTCTTCTGGAGCTCTGTGTTTGTCAGAAAAGAGGTGTGAACTGCGTGAATATGTATCTCCCCCTAAATATCTGTCTTTGGATATTCCGCCCTTTCGTTCCTGTCCGAAACGTGTGTACATTCACGAGCTCAGCCGCACAGTGGATTTGCTCTCTGCTGCCTGTCCGTTTGACAGCCGTGCCTGGAAAAGTGCTCCTGCTGTGAAGCGCCGAGTCCCGCCGAGGGGTTGGGGGGTCCGTTTATTAAAGTTCTCTCCCGGCCGGCGAACTGCACCGCTTTGGGCTCAGGCCTGTATCTCCGCTGGGAAACCTGTGCTGCTCACCTGACGTGACAAGCCTGTTTCTGGCAGCTTCGTGTTGGATCCGCTGTGGCCGCAACTGCGCCTGTCAGAAATCCGTGTGGCGAGGGCTGCGTTCGGACAGTAAAACTGTTCACAGCCTGCAGGCCGAAAACATATTGAAAGGATCTGCACCCCGACACTTGCAGAACCCGACGAGCAAAAGCGTCGTGTTCCTCTCCCTCAGGTTTGAATCTTTAATGCTCTTTTAAGTTTCCTTTGAGTTGCCTGCACCTCCTCACGTGTGTACTGTTGTACAACCACAATAGATGAACACTCGGTCACCGTGCTGAACTGACACGCACCCTCAGCGTTTAACTACTGTGGTGTTAGTTGTGTTTCTGTGTTGCCATCGTTCTCAGATGTCTCCTTGATCCACTCCCTGTCCTGTAAAAGCACGTTTTTATGTTTTATGTAAGCTTCTCAGAAGCAGTAGTTTCCGAGCAGAGGCCTGCAGAGCCTTGCTGTTAGGGTTTGACACCAGGTAGTTCATGGCCTCCATGGTCTAAAACCATCAGGGCAGAAGCTTTGTTTCTGCTTGGAATTCCAGTCTAAGCACAACCTTGGCTTTGGGAGGAGCAGGTGTGTGTGTGTGTGTGTGTGTGTGTGTGTGTGTGTGTGTGTGTGTGTGTACAGAGAGGACACGGCCAGACCGTAGGCCCAGCAGAGATAAAGACATGACTCCCAAACTGCTCAGAGCTGGGATGTGGAATGTTGAGGGCCACTTTTTTCTCTTTTGATTCCTTCTCTAACACACTTCATTTAGCCCTGCTGTGTGTACATGTGTCTGACTCGGTTAAACATAAACTGCAAACCTTCCCAGCTCAACTCAGCTGAGCACTGTGACTTCCCCTCCCCTGCTGTCTTTGACGTGAGGATGTGGAGACCTTCTGAACAGCACAGAACCGGTTCTGTCAGGAGGAACTGCAGTAAGAAACGAAATGTGGCACATGAAGACACTGAATGGAGATGTTTTTGAGCTGCTCTTTGTAGAGATGATCTTTCAACCTTTTATCTCAAAGCAAAGCAGGCCAGGCATCCCAGTTTGGCTGCCACGGAAACATGCTGCCCTGCAGCTTCTCCGTTGCAGTCGTTGTGCTTTGAGCAGCTGCTCAGCGTCGCCCAGCTCCTCTCTCACATTTCACTGCAGCAGCTCATTGAGTTTTTACGTCAGCGGAACTGCGCTTTTCACTACTTGTTGTCCCTGGAGGGAATCCGTACTGGGAATCAAATAAGCGAATCGGAATAATTCATATGAAGCGCATCGCTCGGGACCGCAGGCTGTCGTCACTTTGTAAGTAAACACCAGGACGTGGCTGAACTGGGAACAGCGGAGGCAAACGGTTTGGTACGGTGTCCCCAGCGCAGATCTCTGTCCCATCGGTGCCTCATGCGGGCAGTAGGCCATCTTCAAACCCAGCTACGTTCAGTCATCTGCTCCGGTAACTTCTGCCGCTCGTGGCCCCCAGCCGGCTGCCCTCAGATGAACTCCGCCTACAGGGCAACCCCTGTTTGCTGAAGCGCTCCAGCTGTTCGCTGTGGCAGATGTTGTAACCACTAGCAAGTTGACGTCTCCGTCGGCCCCCCAGTTCTGAGAGACCCCGCGCTCCTTTCGCACTTGGCTGCCCAGTCACACGTGCAGAGGGGATGGATTTGGGCCCCTCCCGCCGTAGGGAACAGCCAGTTACCAGGGTGCGTCGGTGTAAAAGCCACTCGAGAAATGTGAGCTGAGACCCGTTAGCAGGCAAAACCTCCCCGTCGACCCATCTGTTCCTCATAAGACCCTGTAGTGAGCACAGTTGCTCCAAGTCCAGCCCTGTTTCTTATAGACCCCTGTTCTTCATCCTCTGTCGTCCGTGCTGTTTCTGACGCAAAACCTCACCTCCTTCAAAACAACATCCTAGTTGGCAGCATTTCCTAGTTTGCCAAAGACTAACCCAGCGACATGGGAGAACAGGTCACATGTTACTGGCCAAGTGCACTGATCAGTTGTAACAGCACAAACAAGGACTTTGACTTGGTAGATGTTCCTCCAGACACATGCAGAACATCATGGCAGGGCAACCATCTAGTAGATGAGTTTGAAGAAAACACAGTGCAGAAATGCTGTGCTATGTGGACGCCTGAGGTAGGAAGAAACACTTGTTGAACGGATGCACCTGGTATGGACCAGTTTTCTGACAGCTTTTTGCAGAGACGTACCTGAAGCCCAACCTATTTATGACCATCACCAGCGGCAGGAGGGCACTTTAACTTACTTGTCCCCAAAACCAGCAGTGATCCACCTGTTACACCCCGCAGATAGGCAAAATAATGTCCCATAATGCACTGCTGCTGCATCTGTGTATTGAGGTGTCTAAGCTAAGTGAGTAGATATTTTGGGGGGAATGTGGACCCTCTGTTTGGCAGTGTGTGTTGGTGTGGTGCTATGCTGAGGAAAATAAAACTTGTGTTTCAATGGTCTGATCTTCCCATCAATGCCCCAGCACTGGCAGCAGGTCAGTGAAAATGCAAATGAGCTTTCCTGTCAGAGATGTCGCCTTTTTATTATACATACACATCATCAAAGCAATGAATGTGTAACGTAATAAATCAGTGGTCCAGATTAGGTTTAATAGATGTTTGCTAGTCCCAGCGTTTGGCGGTAGCAACACTTCTCCGTCGAGCGCCTGGCCGAGCAGAAACGATCGCGCCGACGCCCGAGTCTGGATAATTCATTTGTTTTCACCTGTTTTGGTCACTGCAAACTTCCACTTCCACAGCAAGTTTGAGAAATTTTTTAAAACCACAAGTCTGTCCTGTTCAGGTGCATCTGGAAAACTGGTCCTGCGACTCTGGCGAACTGGTCCCGCGACTCTGCGTGGCTCTGCTGGACGTATGGTCCTATCTGGGCAGGAAACAACACAGCTGCCGTGTTTGGGGAGCATCACAGGAGGTGGGGTGACAGCGACCCCTGCGATTGGAGGTTGTGTGTTGGTGACATTCGTGTGTTCAATGCAGAAAGCCAGGAAAGATGAAAGCAGTGGAGCACAAGTGGCGTCTGATCGCTCTGCCACGCAGACACGGCGGAGCTGGCAGACTTGTATTTCAGAGGGATGTCATCATTTTGGAGGGACTGGCTGCACTCGGCATTTGTAGGAAGGAATCCCTACCAGATCGTTGCACGGCATAGCAAACGTTTTCCACATGCGCTTTGCTTTACTTTGCTTTTGCCTGCGGTTGTAACAAAGAGCACAGTGGGCAGAGGAGCTGCTGTTCCAGGCCTCTGCACACCTCCAAAGCACTGAGCTGCCAGGAGGAGAAGAGTTGAGTAAAGTCGCTCACCCTCTGCTAAGACGATCTTTATCAGCAGCACATTTAAACAAACAGGCCTTGAAAAGACGGCTGTAACACCACGGCTGGTGCAGTCCCAAAAGACAAAATCAGGTGTGAAGAGTTAGGACCCCCCCCGGGAGAGATGCCGGGATATGGGAGGGTGAACCTGAGCTTCCTTTGCTCTGTCTGCACCAGTTAATGTAGGGGGGGGATTCTGCTTTGACGCTGTGGCCCTGGTCTTCTCCAGGTGTCTGTGGTAAGTGTAAATACTCAAATTCAATGGATAATTTCTCCAGAAAATGTACAAGAAATGTACAAGTTTTAATGGCTCACAGGGACTTCTGCCGGATCAAACTTCACACATAAGACATACTTACATACGTGCTGCTCGACTGTGTCCTCCTGTCAGGGACCATGTTTTCCCTGCAGGTGCCCTTGAAAAGCTTCCCCGCTGTTTACTGGTGCTTTCAGCTGCTAAATAATAATGTATGTTTGACCTTTACCCATTTTTGTTTGCGTCCTCTGGTGTCAGTTGGTGTCAGATCACTGAGGTTCATGTACTCCTTATTTCATCAGTTATTGTTATACATCCAGCCCTGTCAACCTCGTCCTGACCTCTGATTATGCAGGCTGTGCAGAAAAGTGGCTCCAGGACTGCCGAGTCCACACACATGTCCAAGGCTTGCTGTCCCGCATGCTAACAGCAATGTAACATGACCCCCGTGATGTACCCCCTACACACACATTTAAAATGTGAATAAGCATTTCCATCTGTTCTTTGTTCCAATCCTCCTTCTCTCGTTCTTTCCCATTCTCCTCCTCGTGCCGCTGTCTCCCTCTGAACTTCCCTTTGGGTTGCCTGCTTTCCGCATGCATGTGTGTGTGTGTGTGTGTGTGTCTGATCCCAGCCCCCCCTAAGTAAAGTTTGTGAAGAGCCCTTGCATTCCAGAACTAGGGCTTGGCTCCTGTACACAAACACAGCTTCCCCAGCCAATGCTCCTGACCTGGACACACACCATCGCGTGCTTTTCTGGTTGGAACCTGGGCCCCTTTGAAGAGCGTTCTTCTTTTCCCTCCACGTGGAGAATTTTTGCGAGTGTGTGTTCTGCATTCAGTGACAGCAGGGGCTGCTGGTTTCCTGCTCCCTCCTTGCTCGCTCTCTCTCCCCTCTGTGGACGCTCTCAGATTTCTTCTGCTTTCTGCTGAAATCCAAGCCGGCGGTTCTTCAGAAGCCCCACAGAGCATGCAGTCCCCTCCCTCCCTCCGTTGCTCCCTCCCTCCCCAAGAAGAAGAAATCAGTTCAGCCTGGGACAGACCAACAAGTCATCTCGCGGAGGCGCTCCACAGCCACTTCTTCACCATCTGTTCTCACTCAGCGCCGTGAGGTTCCTGAGTTTGCTGCTAGAGAAGAGCTCCTCATTTGGGTCCTGACGTCCTGCATGGCCGTGGCCCCCGCGTGCGGGCCGTTTCCGCGGGACCTGTGCCAGGCCGAGACGGGCAGAGGTGTGCGGGTGTCCGGCCGCAGCTGTCGAGCCGCTATGAGCAGTCGGCTGCTCCGCACCTTTTCCTTCTTCAAGCAACTGGTGGACTTCTGCTGCTCCATGTGTGTCTCAAGTATGTCCCTAATGTTCTTAAAGCGCTCCTCTGGCGGGGCGTGCGGGAGCACGTAGTCGGACTCTTTTGGAGTGGAGAGGGTCGCAAACCATTTTATTAGTGACTTAGTGCGGTTTGTTGATGTTGTAACAGCAGTGCAGTTCCTCCCGTCATGGTTAAGGTACCCTGAGAAGCTCTGCTGTACAACAGCTCAAAGAGCTCAGTCGGCGCCAGGAGGCATTTCCTCCTCCCACCCGCGGTTCGCATCGCAGTACAACAGTTTACACGTCCGCTGTTTGACTGACTGTTACTGTTGTGTTTGTGCTGGATGGAGCCACGGTGTTTTCCTGCTGCTCCCATTGTCCTCCAGAGCAACCCCCCCCCCCCCCCCGCAAAACAATGGGAAAAACAATGTCTGTCTGACCCTCCAGTGAGGCAGGGTAGTGGTGGGGGAGGAGTGCAGAGTCAGCACCTCGGTCATGGCGCGGGGGGGTCAGGTGGCGACGTTCCCAGTTTTCCAGGGTAAGACGCCGGGGGCCCTGACTTTGCACCTCTTGCACCCGCAGGCCAGTCGCCTGCACTCACGCTGCCTCGTGGTGTCCCAGGGTTTCACCGTGTTTTCACCGGCTCTCTGGCGCCTCACATTTAAAGCCCCCTCACTTTGAGTGGAAATTTTATTGAAAATGACCGTGTTTACTGGCCTTCACAATACAGCCCTTGACCCTTACAAAACTCTCCGCAGTGAAATGTGGAAGTCAGGGGTGTCCAAGAAGCCAGAGCTGCAGCCCTCAATGCCGGCAGTGGCACACAGAGGTGAGTGTGTCCGGTACAGTTGGCCGCATGCCTGGAGTGTGTGGTAAAGGAGGGTATTTCACGGGTCAGGTGTGCGTCCTTAGCGATGCCACCCGGTTTATCAGCATTTAGTGTAAACGTGTCTGCGACCAAATGAGTAAAGAATTATGTTTTTGACAATGTGGAAAAGCACGAAAGTGTCACTGAGTGAGACGTACCAATAGAGAAAAGGCGACATGTCTGACGATAAGGTGGATTTGTTGTTGTTGGTCGGTGTTATCACTGTCGGAGGGGTGGTGGGGCAAGCCTTGGCTCTCCCATAATGCACTGTTTTGTGAATGCCAGTGTTTAAACTAATGGGAGTTGAACTGGGTCCTTCAGGCACAAGGCAGCAGCACTAACCACTACGCCCCCTGCTGCCCTCACATCTTTGCACAAAAGACTCCCCCACTGTGCTGCAGTTTAGTAGGAGAAATGGGGGTGAACATTTGCTCTTTAATTCCCAAAGTGCTGGGATCTTTCATTAAGCCTGTAGTGGTGTGAGACTTTAGCGCATTTAGAGCACAGTAAAAATACACAGCTGCCGGCTTGATTTACCAATAAATCAGTACAGTTCCTCACTGAAATTCCCTTCAAGCCGAGTGCACTCGGACTGCGTTGTTTTAATGCATCTGTCCCTGGCAGGTGTGTCACTGCGTGTTTCCCTGGTCAGGTGTGTGACCAGGTGTTTGTGACCTCCGGTCGATTCTGTTCTGTAGGGTATAAGTGTGCTGTCACCACAGCTGGAAGGAGAGCAGATGGTGCTGTGAAAGTGAGGTCCCTGCTTGGCTGACCGCTGCGAGCCCCCCCTGCCCATACTGCAGCCCCTGCACTTCGGGTGGTGCGGGCCGCCCCACACACCACTGGCAGAATCAGACACGTCTTTCTGCACCTCGTTCCTTGGCACACCGATAGTCGTCATGACAACCGTCTGTTTTTCTTTATTGCAGCAAAGGGATCTCTGAAGAGAAAAATTTGCTTTGTGTTCTCGCCTTCGCATCTTGAATGAGAGGCAGTGCATGGATGTTTGTCATGTAATGATTACAGAGCTAATGACAGGCGTTGTGTATTTATGCACACGGAGCTGGACTGATGAACAGACCGGAAATTATCATTAGAATCAAACTGTATTGTTCATCATTCCATTGATAGGGCTGCAATTTTGTGTGTCGGGGGTATGTCTGAAGGGCAGATGCAGCAGCAGGGGTCTCATGGCTCACAGCTGCTGCCTCACTTGAAGGACTCGGGTTTGGGTCCCACCCCCCTGCTGTAGTGCAGAGTTCACCCTGAATGGCCCTGCTGTATAAATGGTGAGCGCGAGGATGTCAGCATGACAAGGTGCTTCAGACTCGAGTTGATGCGAAGAGATGATGCCCACGGGGATGTGAATCTGCAGGACGTGGGTGAGCCGGACGTTGGGGTGCCGCTCCTCCCCAGGGTGACGCACAGTGTTGGGCTACAGTTGAGCGGCTGGGCAGTTTTCACTGTGCTCCGCACCTTCGAGTCCTCCGGCATCGACTCTCGCCACTGCGCCACACGCTGCCCCAGGCACACCCCGCTGGGTGGCCGCTCGAGCGTCCAGCCAGCGTCCAGCTTGACCAGCCAGCACCAATGCTGTTAGGTACTAAGTGATGATGTGTTCCCCTCGTTGTCGGTGTGTTGAAAGAGTTGTGGCTGTGCAGCAGTAACAGGCGAGACACATGCTCTGTTCTGCATCTGCGACCTGGGCTTTTCACTGCAGGGGGTCGGCTCGATCGGAGGGTGGACCATGGCCCACCAGCCTGGACGGTTTGCAGGAAGATTGTAAGTCTGCGTCAGAGGAGCCGCCCTGTGGTAGACTGGCCAGCAATGGCTCCGTCTCGCTCTTGAACCCTATACTTCAAGCGTGCCCTTCGGGGTCTGCCTGGCACCACCCACACGCCAAGCATCTACTTGCTTCTCTTCTCCGTGTTTGTTCAGCATGAATACTACATGGCTGCAGCGTCGACCCCAGTGTATTTGCTTTGGAGAAAACAATTTGCTTTTGTTTCATCACTTCTGTATCTACAGAGCATCAGGAAGCATGAAGTTGGGAACGGCGCTGGGGGTCACGGGGTCTGCAGTTGCGGTTTTGTCGAACGAGGAAGCAGATGGCCGTGGCTGTCACACGGATGGATCTATGGGAGTGGTTACCTGTTAGTCTGGTTGGACTTGCTGCTCTCTGGCCCTCCGTGTTATACAAACACGATGATCGCCAGGTGCAGTCAGCACAACCCTTCTGTGTGTGAACTTCAGGTTGCAGTAGATGCTGAACAACAGTTTCCACCTGAGCACACTAGGTATTGCTGTTGGTAACAGAGTTCCACTCCTCTCAAGGGATGAATTAAATAATAAGAGAAGATGTCAGTTACAGAATTGTTTATTCATCCAAAGTGACATGCAGCGTGGAGTAAACTGAAGGGCATCACCAACAGGTGAGGCGCTTCAGACAGACACGGGAAATCAGAGAGCAGCTTGTTTGTGCAATACGACATGTTGCTGGAACCCGTCACTCAACTAGCTGCCTGCAGAAGTGAGATGGAGTTGGACTTATTCATGGGGCTGTCAGAAGATCAGATGAGTAATGGGAGTGAAAGAACTGGATTGGAGGATCGCTATTGCTGGGAGTAGAAGAAATGCTCCATAATAGCGCAACCGTCTCTCTGTTTTACCCCTAAATGTACGTCAGCATTGAAAAGTACGTATCTTTGGTGAGCTACACCAGTAGTTATGTATAGTGCACAACTGTAGTGAAATAAAATCTTTCTTAGTTCAGCAAAAGTACAACAGCGATGGAGTGGAGGTGTCGTCTGTGCACACATGAGGAAAGCGTGCGATGAACTCGACTCCTGTGTGACCGAGTGAAGCACAAAGTGAGGCTTCAGATTATGAAACTGCACTGTTTCCGTAAGACAGGCTTGTGACTCGAAAGTGTTTTTTGTCTCTTCCATATTCACAGCATATGGAAAGAGAGCTGATCGCTGTAGCTTTTGGTCTCGTGTCATTTGAGACAGTTGTTGGTTTTTTATACAAGAGCCACTCAGTTCCTGTGCAACAGCGTGGCTGTGCTGCCTTCAGGGCCTCGTACCCCGGTACTGACCAGCTAAATGAGGGAAACAGTCCTGAGAAGTGCATGCAGTGAAAACCTCCATCTCTGTCTGTCTGTCTGTTTGTTCTTTATGCGCAGCTCTGTTAGGCTCACAGGAACTTCTCACACTAAGTGAGGTTTTTGCAAAGTCAAGTTCTGTAAATTCCAAAAAGGCTCCATAATACCTTAGAAATTAAAATTTTGCTTCCTAACAAGGCTTGGAGATGGAGGAGTAGTGATGTCACGTACAGGGCGTTCGCATGTCATTTTCTTGCCCCGCACACACCTGCACACCTTCTCTCACACACACAGGAGCAATCGCTCATAGATATTTTGTTCCTGCTCTCTGTACCCACGTTGATGTACGTGACACTGATGAACTATTTCGCTCCACACACACACGCACGCACGCACACACACACACACACACACACACACAGATGTAGTGTCTCTCACAGACTGAAAGGCGATGAAGCTCATTATGGCGCGCGCGTCACTGCGATCGGTGCCGTCCGACCGTTCGACTGAACGAGCCGCTCCCTGTTGTCCTGAGAACAACTGGTGTGTCGCTCCGGAGTCCCTCTGTCTGCCAGCAATAACAATACTTATGTACTAAATGCAACCACTTTAACGATAAAACAGTTTGGTGATATATTTATTTATTTATTTATTTATTTAGTGCTAACTGAGCTAGTGCTCAGTATGAGAAATTCACTCTTCAATATTGCATCATTGAAACCAAAACAATCTTTGTAGAAAAGCAACTGTGAGGGCGGCGCAGCTGCTGATATGCAGCCTTTTCGATAAAAGCAGCTGGTGGTTTGCGTTAAAAGTTCGAACTTGAGGTGAGATTTTGTTCCAGTGCTTGCGTGTGTTTCGTCTCCTGGGTGCGTTTTCAGCGGTCTTTCGGTTCGCAAACGCCACACTCGCCCCACACGGCAGCTGTAGTAAAGCCCCCCGGTTTAAAAGCTCAGTTTTAAATGAGTAAAAGGGAACATTTATAAAGCAGGTAAAATGTATACCGTGCTCCATATCCGCTGCACAAAAGGAATTTTTTAGAAGTGTTTTTAAGTCAAATAGAGGAAAACAAAACACTTTGCGATGGAACTGTTAAAAACCGCAGTTAAAACACAGGCCTGTACTTGCATGTGGCAGGAATGGACTAAAATAGTGTCTTTAAAAACACAGTAAGAAATGAGATAGGCATTTAACGGATACCGCTTTAGGACGGGGTTTCATACAAACACAGACAGTCTACAGTCGTGTGGGATAAGGAATAAATGAAAATATAACTGTGAAAGACATGACAGACAATTTCTGTTACAAATGTTATACAAGGGTTTGTCAAAAACTTAAATACATTTCCTTTTTGCTAGTTAAATATATCTTGGCGTTTTTTTTCACTCGACTCGCCTTCACAATATGCTGGTCTTATCATTACAATGCAGAAAAGTACCTCTATGCACTTAGCAGCCGATAAAAAGCTACTCTTGCACCTTGGCACAGAATTGACTGTAGGTATGGAATCGACTTCGGTGTGTTGGCACGGTTTCCTTTCACTTCTGGGGTCACCTGACCGACACCCTGCAGCGCGTTCGTTTCCTTGACAGACAAAACACTCGACCAGATGTAAAAATAGGCCTTTTTCTCATCTTGTGGACCAAGTGGATATTTCATCAGTTGGGCAGGGAACCATTTTACTTCTTGAAACAGCAGGTGTGTCTGAAGCATTGCCTGAACGCAGTGCAGACGGGGTTCGTGCCCACACACACACACACACACACACACTCTCACACTCCAGCCCCTCCCAGACTGCCCATCTGGCCGGAAGGTGTGTACTTGCTTTTGAGACGTCCTCGCACATGTGCCCAGACACGTGGAGCAGGACACGAGAGTGGTGGTCATGGGTGAGGAGAAGGAGCAGGAAGCGGGAGCAGGGCAGCCAGGGGCAGCCCCCTCTGGAGGGGACACACTCACAGGTAGGCTTTTCACACCTGCCCACCCACTATCGCTGCGCTGCTTGAAACTTCACGCCGTATTCCGGCCGATGTAGTCGGGTAGGGAGGGCTTGGGCTGGCAGGACGAGCTGAGCAGTATCTTCGCTTCATCCTCCGTGCTCTTAGGGAGTAAAAGTGGGAAGGCAGTAGCACAGGGTGCACAGCAGCTGCCCTCAGGTGAATCACTGTGTCCTTTGCTCTTCACTCCAACTTTTATGCTTCTTATCACAGTTCCTCTTTTGGTTTTTTCTCACAGTGAGTGTGAGTGAGTGAGTGTGTGTGTGTGTGTGTACGCACGCGCTTACTTTTCCACAGCAGAGCCTTCCCAGCGCTTCTCGTGAAACAGCAGAGGGCCTCATCCTGACGCAGTGTGTGTGTGTTTCTTGTTTCCGTCTGCAGGAGAGTCGAACCAGGAGCTGGGTCCACCCCCGTCAGTGGATGAGGCGGCCAACACCCTGATGACGCGGCTGGGCTTCCTGCTGGGAGACAAAGTGAGCGAGGGGCAGCCTGGGGCGAGATACAGCATGGAGGAGCAGGACGACAGCCAGGTACAGCGGTGCCCCCCCTTCACCTGCCCCACCTGCCCCCCGTCTGCCCTTCTCACAGGGAAACTTCAGCTGCCGCCCACACGGCTCCTCTTGGAAGTACATTTTTCACTTCATTCTTCTCTTCTTTGCCATTTAACTGCTGGCATGAAACCTGGACTTTCGTGTCCTTCACTCCCTAACGTACAGCGGTGTATAAATTTAGACAAGCTGCATTGCTTTCTATCACTATTTTCTTTCCTTTTCATTAGTTTTTTGCTTTTCTCGAGTTTTAACGTCAAGTTTGTGCTTTCAGTCCAAATGTTGGGGCACTTTGATGCTTTATTCTAAAAATAAGCAAATGTGAAACACACAGAGAAAGCATGCGTTGCAAGTTGGTAAGTGTGAAATGACTTCGACCATTTTTTTCCGTCACGGAAGCTTCCTTTAAATTTGCACCTCAGCAGTTGTCTGCAGATCAGCTGCACGTACTGAGTTTTTATTATTTTATTAAATGCTGTAAATCGTGCTAATAGAAATATTTTTTCACGATCAAATATAAATAAATGACACTTTTCTCTTAAGTGAACGGAGTACGTTTTAAAGTGCTGATGTCTGCTGTTAGACTGTATTGGGATGTTAATATTTACGTGCTTGATTTTTGCACGTTCGGCTGCTGACAGACAAGGTGGCGCGGCCTCTGGGCTCCTGTGACCTGCTGTTACAGCAGACTGAGCAGTTTGCATGAGAACAGCGGCAGTGGTGGCTTTGAGGGATACGGAATATATGGTGTCTGGGAGAAAGACCACACTGATATACTGATGCCACCATCAGCAGTTTGAGGATCTTCTAACTGCAGCATCTGCCAGGGTTCTCTGTGTGCACCGGAGATGAAAGGCTCTCTCAACGTTTGACACCTTATCACCGAGGTCAGTTTCTGGGTGGAGAAAAGGCAGCATGGCCTGAGGAGAAAGCAGAAGCCGGCTCTCCGGCGGGGTCCCTCCTGCATCAGATAAGCCTGCATTTGTGGTCTGTTAGCCCAGGACACCATCTCCAGCACAAAGGGCTGGAAAGTGCTTTTTTATTGGCTGCTCTTGTTGGGAACACTGTCAGGAAGCCCGTGGCCCAGGGGTGAGATTTGGGTTGAAACAGAAGGAATCCACTCCGAGCCCTGTCAAGACAGCCCTGGGACGTTGGTGAGATCTGGAGATCGTTTGAATAGACGTCCAGAGCGTGTGGCCACTGCAGTTATTTCCAAGGCAGATTTAAATCCTGCTGACTCTGTTGTTTTGTCATCTGTCTGAAGGTGAAATGGTCTGTTGCAGGAATGTGCCTTCAGCTCCAACTACCTCTCATACCATGAGTAAATAGGGTCTAGCATCTGAGCTGAGGGGATGTGCGGCTCCCGGTCGGAGCAAGACGAGCTTGTGGAAAAATAATTAAAAAGACGTTGCGTTATATAAAAAAGAAGAGTTCGAAAGTGAGCGTAAGAGTTCAGTTGATGCTTGTTTTGCTTTGGCCTTTTCAGGAACTGTTGTATGTACTAGTTGAAATACTAGTTGCTTGTGGGGATGAAGGGATGAGTCGACTGATGGACGGACGGACAGACTGCTTGATTCATTGCACCGGTACTTTGTTGAAATAAGTCTCCATGGACCGCAGTGTGTGCTCTTGGGTACCTTGTCTGAAACTGTGCAAGTTCTGTGCAGATTCTCATGCTGCACCCACAGTACCAGTGAAATGGGGTGCCACAAACCCATGGATCATGCAGCATGAGATGTACGCAGCTGAAGTCAGCTCAGTGTCTGCTTTGCAGGGCCAGGTTGCACATGTTCCCCAACAGTGATATGTCTAGTGCTACACCAAACTCACCACTTCTCCTCTGGCCGCTCATCACCACGCTGGTGGTCTCCAGTTGCTCGCAGTCCTACACCTGTTGGCAGTTATTCTTCTGCTGCCCTGCCATTCCTGCCCAAGCCCATCCAGAATACCAGATCTCTGTGGGGGACCTCAGGCGGTTTCATCAGGGCCAGCAGCTGATGGATTATACACGTGACAGTCACGCTGCTGTCACAGCCGCTGCCCTCAGTGGGGCACAGCATTGAGAAAAGCAAGAGGAGAACCGCAAACAAGCTCCGCAGCCATCACTGCACTGAGCAGGAAACTGTTGCAGCTGTAGAGTTGTGTGAGTCGCACAGAACAACCTAATAAAATGTGAAATTCCAAAGAAAAACACAAACACGTGGAGCAAAATGTAGCACGGCAGCCACATTGTGGGCATCAGAAGGGTAGCTGCAGCCTTTAGACGTGAGCTGCACAGTGATCCATTATCTAGACATTTCGTTCCCTGAGCTCACAACAGCCGCCACAGATCTGCTTTGAGTAGATCTCTCTGCTGCTCAAGGAAATCCTTCACATTCACAGCACACAGCAATTCCTGAACCTGTACTGCAGTGATTTCTGCTTCTGCTGTCCATGTGTTTACAGGGGAAGTTGTGTTAATAAATGTTCCATGTGCTGATTTGTGCAGAGCTCAGCGCCCATTTGGTTCCTCTTGTGCTGCAGCACAGTTTCTCATCACAGAACAAGCAGCTCAACACAGCCTGGTCTGGTTTGGTGCGGTCTGGCGTGGTCCGGTCTGGTCTGGTGTGGTCTGGCCTGGCCTGGTCTGGTCCGGTCTGGTCTGGTGTGGTCCGGTCTGGCCTGGTCTGGTGTAGTCTGGTCTGGCCTGGTCTGGTGTGGTCTGGCCTGGCCTGCTCTGGTCCATTCTGGTCTGGTGTGATCCGGTCTGGCCTGGTCTGGTCTAGTCCAGTCTGGTCTGGTGTGATCCGGTCTGGCCTGGTCTGGTCTAGTCCGGTCTGGCCTGGTTTGGTCCGGTCTGGCCCGGCCTGCTCTGGTCCAGTCTGGTCTGGTGTGATCCGGTCTGGCCTGGTCTGGTCTAGTCCGGTCTGGTCTGGTGTGATCCGGTCTGGCCTGGTCTGGTCTAGTCCAGTCTGGCCTGGTTTGGTCCGGTCTGGCCTGGTTTGGTCCGGTCTGGCCTGGCCTAGTCTGGTCTGGTCAGGTCTGGTGTGGTCTGGTCTGGCCTGGTCTGGTCTAGTCTGGCCTGGTTTGGTCCGGTCTGGCCTGGCCTGGTTTGGTCCGGTCTGGCCTGGCCTGGCCTAGTCTGGTCTGGTCAGGTCTGGTGTGGTCTGGTCCGGTCTGGTCAGGTCTGGTGTGGTCTGGGCTGGCCTGGTCTGGGCTGGCCTGGTCTGGTCTGGCCTGGACTGGTCTGGCCTGGCCTGGTGTGGTGCACTGAGCCAATTAGACTGGCAGCTCATGTCTGTCAGCTGCTGACTGGGATGCAAAGGCTGTTTTTAGGCATGATTCACATAGGCCCCCTGTAGCTTGTGCTCCAGGAGCAGAGCTGCAGCAGCAGGCAGTGCAGACGTGTGGTTTCTCTGCACTTCTTTCAATACTTCATTGTTCAGCTGTAACAGAAGCAAGATGTCGGTCCTGCTGATTCTGAAAAATGACTAAACTCAGCTACGCTGTGAATTGCCATCCTCAGAAAACCCGGTTTGCATTATTTCCCGCCTGTTTTAATAGCACTAATGAACGTAACAGGGTTGAAGCCCCTTTGGCGGCTGTGTGTCGAATGCCCCCTCTGCTGTGTTAGCCCAGCCTTACGGGACATGTTTAAACGGGAAGACGTTTGTTGATAGCCCGTCTTACGTTTGCTGATTGAATTAAGAAGGGGTATTTCAGGAATACAGCTGAGTAAACAGCTCAATAACTCAAACGGATTTAATTCTGTGCTGGGAAGTATGGGCAGATTTCGATGTGTGAAACAGCATATCCTGCCATCGCCGGCTGCTCTCTAACCAGGCCGTCCGCCATGGTGACAATAAACATCAGCTGGTCATTGGAGATGTAGCTATAAAAGCTCTTGTCAAGTATTTCTATTTCTTTCAGCAGATGATGCTCACTTAGTGCTGGATTCTGCAGTATATGGCTCTATAACACATCGTAACCCTGTGCAAATGAAGTATGTAAGTTTTTGTACTTATTTTAATCATTATTTCTGAATAAAGAATATTGACTTGTTTTTTGAAGGTCACACATGAGCTAAATTACACTAATTGAAGACATTGTACATTTCATTCCTATAAATACCACTGTAACTATCTTTTTCAAGAACCTGCTCTGTTAAAATGGGCAGGTCGTGTTATGAATAATAAGTGAAAGACACTTTTGTTCAGGTGGCTCAAGCAAACCAGTCATTCCTGCTCCCTCTGCCGCTGACAGGCCTGAGTAAAAACGTGGTAAATTTAAAATGAAGCTGTCGTGATCGGCAGTTGAGGACCGCGACGCGCTGCTGTGGCCACGTGATCTGGATGTCAGCTGTCACTGTGCCTCCATCTGCCAGGGTGGCAGTGGCTCCCACATCTCCCAACACCCCGCAGAGGCAGGAAGCTATTGCTGTTGGTCATTGTAGCGCCACCTGCTGTAAGAGAAGGGGACGGAAATGGTGAGGCCTCTGAGGCGGATGACCTGAGATCAAGAACAGCACGTATATGATGCAGGCTGAGGGCAGCGGTACCTCCTGCCCTAGCAGGTGCGATGTGTACAGGAGCAGAGCCGAGCCGAGGCTCCTTCCGCACGAGGCCTCCGAGCTCGAGGAGCTGCTTGGCGAAACAGGTGACCTCCGGAAGTTGTTACCGCAGGACTTGGCTCTCACGTTTGTCTTCTCCGTTTCTCCCCAGCAGCTGCTCGAATTGCCCACTGGGGAGCATCTGGAGCGACGGGGTCACCTGTGGGGCTGGTTGGTTCGCACTGGAGCATCTGCGCACAGATCTGTCAGCCCACATACTGCACAGCTGTGCTGCAGCCTGGCCAGGGTGGAATATGGATTATTTATGTGCAAAATATTTTTTTAAAAATTACATAAAGCAGAGAACTGGTGTGTTTTGTGACAGAGCTCTTTACGAAAACTAGCCGTGTAAAACAATATTTACAGACTGTTTACATTTTAGCAGCTTTCATTGGTATTTCTGGCGTGTCAGTAACCTCAGGGAGGGAAGAAGTGTTGGCGTGTCGAGTGCTGCCTCGCTTGTGGACACGTTGACATGTCATAATTTTTACTGTCACTCCACTTCTGCGCTTCGCGTTGATTCGGCAGGTGGGGGCATCGCTCCCTCAGTTGCACTGTGGGAAATGTGGTCCGAGCACAGTGACCATTTTGTGCTGCAGTTTTTCACAAGCTTGGTTGACATTGTTCACACCAGATGTACAGAGATGCCCGGGATTCGCGTCACAGCAGAGGGATTCGCAGCAGCTTTAGTGAGGGGTGAGCAAACCTTGTGGTGCTGCTGTGCCGTTGGTCAGAATGCTGTGTTGCTGCAGCGCAATGCGTGTTCGCTTAAAATCACTTCATTGTTACACGAAAGATGTTCTGTAACTACACCAGGGAGAATGCGGCAGAAACCCGGAACAAGAGCGTGGAGTGGCAGTATAGGAAAGGTTCGCTGCCCATGACAGAATCGCAGTGTCGTTCTTCTTGCTGATCTCAGTTTCACAGTTTTAACTTTCTGGGTGGTTGGTCTCAGGGTCTGGCGGCGACCCAGCGGATCAGTCCCTGCTCCACGCTGACCAGTAGCACTGCCTCACCACCTGCCAGCAGCCCGTGCTCCACGCTGCCCCCTGCTGCCCCAGGGAATCCTGGCAACAAAGACTGCACCTACGGATCCGTGACCAGTCCCACCTCGACGCTGGAGAGCAGGGACAGTGGAATCATCGGTAAGCCTCGGCCTAGGAGCACCTTTCCTCCAATACCTCTCAACAAGTCACCCTTCGCACAGAAACACTCTCGTCGACGTGCCCAACGTATTACTCATTCAGAGATTGATGCTTCACGGCTCCAGTATTTACTTGGATTTTTTTTTTTTACCTGAAACTCGACCCTGATACCTGTAAACATGTCTGACCAGGCCAGGTAAGCCGGCCCTGCAGGCCTAAAGCATCCGCCCTCCCAAGCCATTGGTTTTCTCTACACACACAGCCCTACGCAGAGGTGCTCCAGGATCAGCGTGTCTGTCGCCATGACGACCTGCCGAGAAAGCAGCAACATAAGCGCTTGTGGCAGAATTAGTTTACTTATGATTGTTCACAGTGGAAATCCTTATCGCAATCGGCAAAATTAATGTTCATTGGCTCCTCGTGTTAAAATGTTTTCAGGATTATTTATCTTTAATTGCTTTTCCTTCATTTGTCTTGTGTTTCCACACCCAGCCAATAGTCTCAGACTCACTTCCAGAGTGTTTGCAGCTCATGTTTGGTGTTTGCAGGAATCAGTGGTCAGTAACAACATGGCAGGTGCTGCGTATGTTTGAGATGAATCACTTCACAATTGCCAGTAAACAGGAGTTTGTTGAGAAAGCATGGAGCAAAAGGTTACCGGTTTTTGCAGGTTTCAGCTTTATCCAGAACTTTTACGGAAACTGACATAAATAAATCAGTGAAAAGGATTAAATAAGCCTTACAGATAAGTTTTTAGGTCTTCACAGAACCTAACAAGAGAAGTAATCAAGTGATGTGTGAATTAGAGGTAAAGGGTTACTCTTGATTTAGGGACAAAGTGAGTTATGAACAGACTTCCAGTTCCTATCATGGTCTTAAGTTAGTCAGTGCATTTGCTGTGATTCATCTTTGCACAGCGTTGCTGTTATGGCTTCTTTAATGCCATTTTTGCCTCATTACAGCCACCCTGACGAGTTACTCGGAGAACATGGAGAGGAGCGGGAAATACAGTGAGGGATCCCGGGGGAACCTGAAGCTGTGGCAGTCTCAGAAGTCAGGCATGGACTCCTGTTTGTACCGCGTGGATGAGAACATGACCGCCTCCACCTACAGCCTCAATAAGATCCCCGAAAGGAACCTGGAGAGCATCTCGTCCCACTCAGTTCAGTCGATCCCCCTCTACCTGATGCCTCGGCCCAACTCTGTGGCAGGTGAGTCACCCCCAGGTAACACCGGCACAGGACCTTAACGTGACGGCTCCTCGTTCACATACGGCGTAACGGAGCAGCATCGAATTCACAGGGCAACCCTATGGTCATGAGGGTTAGTATTAGTGACCAAGCAGCGTGAAACACGTCTTTGGACCGTGGGACTGAATGCGAGCTTATATTATAACTTGTGAATGAGGACAGGCGGACAGACAGCGTTCTGCAGTGATTAATGAAGGGAAGCTGTGTAGATAAACTGTGTGATCGGTATTTTTGTCCATATTACTGTGATTTGGTGATGTTTTAGCATAAATGGGTCGCACATTTGGGGCTCAGGAACAGATAAAAAGTTTTATCATTGAAAATAATTGTTTGTTTTTCTTTGATTTATGAGGGACACATTACCTGGAGAAGACTGTATGTTATAATGCAAGCGGTGCTACAAGCGCAGGGCCTTAACTGTGATGTGTAATGAGTAAACAGTGGAACCTTACGGTTTATTCAGCGGTGACAGTGGATTATAATGTGCACTTGAGAGATTTGTGAGGGGCACTGAGGAAAAAAGCTGTTTCTGGGTGGTTTCCCAGGACAACTCTGCATTTGTCCGTTTGATTTGTATTTGACAGTTTTCCAAACAGGATAAAACCTAAACCTAAAGCACCAAAGTGACTGCATTCTCTACTTTGTCCCCTATTATCACTCAGCTGACATGGTCTGCAGTCTGCTGCACTGCAGGCCATTTGCTGTTGTTTCTTCGCACTGTGACGGAGTACATTTCCTTTATGCAAATTACTCTATATGAGTTTACAAACAGGTTTATTTGGGAGGGGACAAAATACATTTGTTTCCAGCAAGTTTATCCAGATCGCACCATATTTCTGGTCTTTAACTGAAAACCATGACCCTTTAAGGCCATAGCAATGCTTTTTTGGGAGAAACATTTTGGCCCTGAAGACAAAGGCAGGACCTTCCTGCCATTGTGGGAAACCCACATTTTGCAGAAACAACTCGTCTCCACATCCATCCCGCTGTCTGGCGGCTCGTCCTCAGCAAGTCTCGTTTCTCACAACAAACGGTTTCTTTCTCTTCCCGGCAGAGACAGGACCGTGTGCCACGTCTCATTTTCCCGATTACAGGTTTGGGGTCGCGATGCACTTCGATTTGAACGAGTGCTGCCCCTCATTCATTTTCCTCCTGCCGAATTACACGTGTCAGCGTTCCAGCAGCAGCACAATGGGACCTACTGCGCGTTTCAAAAGCGGCGAGTGCAAAACAACTGGGCTGGAACATGTCAGACCAGAAACTAACCCAAATGAAATGCTTGCCAAGCAGCCCGGTCACAAGAGCACTGAAGAAGGCCTGTGGGTTTCATTGCCATGATGTTAAACAACCTTCACCGGCAGCCGCCTTCTCGTCCTGATGGGAAGCGTAAGGTGGAAATGCGGGGTGGACTCGGCTCCCCGGGACCCCCTGGGCGGTGTCTCTCGGTCAGCTGCGTGAGCCGAGCGTCGAGGCTCATCGTGCTCCGGTCGCGCACAACACACACGCCGAACTACGGAGCTGCCGAGAGCAGACACACACTGCGCCAGCCTGGCCGCCACCAAGGAATCGGTCGCTTTTCATCAGTTATTCTTTGAGTTCTTTCTGGTCCGGGGCGAACGTGTACATCCTTCATATGCACGTATTACGCCCGTTCCTCACCTTGGAAAAGGACAGCGTAGCAGTCACAGACACTGACACTGGCCTGTGAGGTCCACGTGTGCGGAAACGGTGTGTGTAATTACAAGCGGTTTGCGGCCGTTTTCGCTGTGCAAGGGCCTCTTATATGAGGTACATATAAAAAAGCGGACAGTTTGATGTCTACCAGTAAAAAGTGTGTCTTACACACGTATGGAACATGTTTAAAGTGCACCAGAAGTCAGTCGGCAGCCACGGTATTGATCGCCCGAAGCCCTGGAAGATTTAGCCCAATTCCTTCTGCCTTTGCAAACTGCCTTCGTTGCGTGAGCATGGTAAGAAAGAACGTGGCCAACCCTCTCGCTGGGCGTGGCTCCGCCCCGGGTCTCGGCGAAAGACACTGGCTCGCTCGGTCCTTTCACACTGTTGAACGGCAATAGGAAAACGTCACGGTCACTTTTACTGCAGTCGCACTCAGATGTGTTCCAGCCCAAGCTGGCTGGGAGTGAACTTCACCCCTACATGGTGCACAGAAGCACAACACCCAGCGTGTTGTTCCATCAGCTTTCGGTGTGTTTACTTGTGTTTGGAACTGTTTGAGTGAATTTCCTGAAGGTTCCCTTGGCATTCGGTGCAGGAGGCGGAGTTTTCAGTTTGCACATTAACATGAAAGGCGATTCCTGGGCCGTGACGTGTTCCCACCGGCTCCCACGAGTGAGTGTGTACATATGTTTCTAATCCACGGTGACTGAAGCACTCAAAGCCTGTGCTGCTTCTCCATGCCAAGCAGTGGTTTTTACATCCTTTTGTTGTTGAAAGTGGGGGACCCCCCCCCACACCTCTCTAAGAGTGATTTAGAATGACACCTACCTGTTTGCCATGAATGTTCTGCATATTTTGATTTTAGAATTCAAATCTCTCCAACTTTAAATATCAGATAAGCAAAGAAAACTACCAAAGTAAGAGAGAGAGTAAAGACTCGGAGGATGGAGAAGTGGGGATACTAGTGGGTCGAGATGGTGCTGAGGGTTAGGAAGGTCTGAGGAAGCGATGAAGGACTAAAGGGGACTGAGGGACAGAAAAAGCTCAGCCCAGAACAGCGAATTAGGAGATTGGGGGGAGGGTGAACTGGATGATCCTCAACCGTTTTGTTGACAGACAGCTGCAGGGACTGCTGGTAGAAGAACGGGGCTGGAAGGAGACTTGGGAGAAAAAGGATGAGGGTTCGAAATGAAGCAGGAGGGACGGAGATGCGGTTGGGGTGAATGTTGCCAGAGAGGGAAACACAGACTTCACTCAAACGCACGTTTCCCTCTTCAGGTTACATCGTGGCTCTTCTCTGTTTGTCCTATAGGGAAAAGTGGCCGATAATTTTTTGCCCTCAAAACTGCTGAAGGATCTTCAGGTCGGAGGAATGGGAGGCAGGGTCTGCCTCTTGTCCTTATTTGTTTTCTCCTTCCCCTTTGTTGCGTCAGTTTGGCAATGTTCTCAGAGAAAGCCAGACGGAGCGAGAGAGTCCCTGGACGGCTGTCCCTGCCCCCCACGCTGCCGTAGCAGAGCGGCTCGACCTGACTGCTGCTGAAGGTGCTCTTCTGTTCAGCCAGGCAGTCGTGGTCCATGGCGGAAAGGAGTTTGTTCGGAGTCCTTCTCTATGCTCCTTCCTACAGAGTCCAACCAAACTCGACAAGGTTTCCAGGTGGTGTTGAGAGGAGGTAGATGTGTAAATATGGTGGTGCTGAGCCCCACAGAGTGCTGTACACCCCACCTGCGGTGCACAGACCCTGGGCTTTGGTCTGGCCCACAGGAGCTGGAGAGTCCGGCTGCCTTTGATCTCGAAATAAATAATTCTAAATTTTCAGAATAGTTTTGTTTGTCTACCCTCTGTATGGAAAAGTACCCTGTTTTACTGCAACCAGCAGCTCCGGTTTCCATTTTGAAATATCACACGTCTCATTGACAAGGAAGCATAAACATCAGAATTTAGTTTTCCTTAAATTTGCCAGCGAGTCTGATGGGGATTTCAGGCTTGGCTTAGTGCACAGTGAGGAGCAAGGCGAGGAGCCGAGGAGGAGGTTTCGTTGGTCAACGCTGAACATTTGATCAGACCTTTTTGTCAGTTGCGGTAGAACATGAGTAGAACTGGGGAGAAAACACAGCAGCAGCTTGAGAAGGTTGAAGAAAATTTGGATCTCTGGAGAACAGTTACAGAAGAACATCAGTCTGCACACAGGTTCTATCCACCTGGGTAAGGCTGTCCTACACAAATCTGTCCTTGAGAAGCTCAAAGCAGCACGTGGGGAATCGTAGGCCTCTGTTGCCTCGGCTCAAATCCCTGTTCCTGACTCTCAGTCAGAAACTTACTGTAAAGACCAGACACGCAGGAGAGTGGTGAGGCGGAAAACTCCACTCACAGCAAAACTCATACAGTTCAGCAAAAATACTTGGACATCATTTGGAAGAATATTGTGTGGAATATTGTGATTGACTGAAAGTAAAGCGTTTGGGCATCATGAGCATCATCATCTGGCCAAAACCAAGTCTGGCATTTCAGACACGTCCTTCTGCAGTCAGACAAAAAAGACCAAAGTTAGGGTGGTGGAATGGCCTGGTACAGTCCTGACCCGAACAGGACTGAGATGACTGAGATGTTCACATTGACGTAAAGCAGTTCTGCATGGTGAAAGTGGCTAGAGTTTCTCCATTGCGATGTGAGGCCCTGGTGAACAGCTACAAGTGTTTAGTTGCAGTCATTGCAGCTAAAAGTGGTGCGGCCAGTTACTCACTGCAGACTGAGGGGGATTTACTTCACACCTACATTTGCACATTTGGCTGTCGCTCCTTCCCTTGATCAGAATGCACAATACTGGGCGTGACGTCCAGATGCTCACCCCCTCCCACTGCACATCCACACAACTTGGAGCCAGAGGTCTGGGCTGCTCTGAACAGCAAGGAAGAGAAGCCTCCTGGGACGGATGTGTGTCTGGATGACCAGCCTGCATCCAAAAACACTCCACAAAGAGCCTCATGTACACAAGTTCAAACCCACATGGATCTTGACAGTTGATAAACACTCACATTGACCCCTCCTGCTTCCATTTGGTGCTGCGGTGACACCAGGTCACAGCTGCGGAAAACTTCCCAGCAAACCAGCTGTCTGAAAACATCTCTTCACTCAAGGTTGGTCAGAGGGAAACGTCTCTCTCACTGCCTGCTGCTCTTTGTTTAGCTGCTGTTTTTATACATGCGCTTTGGAAGTAGCTCAATTACAGTCTCTCATTTGCCCTCAGCTGTGTGTGTTTTTAGTTTCCATCCAACATGTGGCCACTTTCTGGCCTTGTAATCATGCTGAAAATAGTCAACTAAGGAACGATGCTCCTTCACATGATGTCGGGGTCGTGTGTGTGTGTGTGCGTGTGTGTGTGTGTGTGTGTGTGTGTGTGTGTGGTTGTGTGTGTGTATGAGAGTGTGTGTGTGTGTTTGTGTGCGCATGTGTGTAAATGAGTGAGTCTGTGTGAGTGTCTATGAGTGAGTGCGTATGAGTGAGTGTGTGTGTATGAGAGTGTGTGTGAGTGGGTATGTGTGTGTGTGTATGAGTACGCGAGTGGGTGTGTGTGTGTGCTCGTGCTCCCCGGCGAAGAAGTCAGGAAGTGTCGCTGGCGCGGTGCCTTGCAGTTCCTACGCCAGTCGGATGGCAGCAGCAGCGAGCAGGTCTGGCAGATCAGCAGCGACGGGAAGCGAAGCTCATCGGCATCATCAGCAGCTGAGCTGCAGTCGTGCGCGTTTATTCAGACTGTGTGAAGGAGCGGCTGTGGAGTCTGTGTGTCTCCCATCCTTGATGGGTCCTGCATGAAGGAAAAAAATAACTTGATGGTGTTTGTGTTTCTTATCCTTCCCGTAGTTGCCGTAGTTTAACTGCTCCCCCCTCAAGACGGCCCACCCCGTAGGGTGGCACGAGCAATAAGACTCTTCAGTTGTTCAGCTCTCCTTGTGTTTTGTCTCATGTGGGCATCTTTCTACACTTGCCAGGAAGTGAAGGTTGAAGCAAGTGTTTCATGTTGGAGTGGAGTCAGATGGGAGGGAAGAAGCAGCACATTATGGGCTTTGCTGTGTTCCTGATGTTGGGCTGAAGCAGCGCTGACGCTGTTGGGGTTTGGCTTCTTCCCCACCGTGACAGCACCCACTTCGGCCCACCAGTTTGCCTCCACGAACCAGCCGGCACTTTTCTGTGTCCATGTGGCCTTTGAAACATGCATTTCGATCTCCAGAGCAGCCTGGGGTCCAATGAATAAACTCTTTGAGTGTCTCTGAGAAGCCAACTGCAGCACAGAGGTGATGTGAAGGTATTCGTGGGCTACTGATGGTGTATCCAGGCCCTCGAGGTTGGGGGCTGGTTGGGGCCACAGATAGGAGTCAAGAACTCTTCAGATCAATATAACTTGGGTCACCCCTCTTTTCTCTGTCCTTCTCACCTGACCAGTTCCTTCTTGATCCCAGCATTGACTGGCCTTGTCCTCTCACCCTTGTAGCCACTAGTTCGGCTCACCTGGAGGACCTGGCCTACCTGGATGAGCAGAGACACACTCCGCTGCGTACCTCCCTGCGGATGCCACGACAGACAGTGGGCGCTGGCCGTTCTGGGCAGGACTTGAGAGGTAAGGGCACATTGTCCAGGCTCCCTGGCAGGTGACTCCATCCTGTACCACCTCCAGACCCTGTAACACAGAGACCCCACAGACTGTGTTGTGGTTTGTCCCTCGTGGTTCACAGATACAGCACCAAACTCATCATAAGCCAGCAGCCTGTTGTGGTAAGAACCTTCTCGGCCCAGCAGAGATGAGGAAAGCTCTTTTCCAGCTCTGCTAACTCGTGGCCCTTTAAGACACGTCCCGCTACGTGGCTCAACAGGTGACAGTATCGCGGAGTAGACTGGCATGAGAACCGAGAGGCAGCAGAGAGGCAGTCTGAGCGTTTGCAGATGCAGTGACAGGCCTGTGACAAATGCGCAGGATCTCGTCGTGTCCCTGTGTCCCCAAGTGCTGCAGCCTCCCAGGACCAGTGTTGCTCCTGGTGGGCTGCGGGTCGCCTTGGGGAAACATCTCGTGACGCTTGGGGTGAGGAAGCTGACGTGTGAGCAGCGAGACGTCTTCATTTATACTCGGTGGCTCCTCGAGTTACGAATTTTCAAAAAAGTCATCATTTTTCACTTTTCTGTTTACGAAAAAATTGCCAAGTGAACAGAATCTGCTTCTCTGTGGGCAGCGCAGAGGACGTAGGATGGGGGTGTGGAAAAATTTTTATTTCCATTTATTTTGAATTAAATTTACAGTTCAAATCACTCACACACACACTTACTGGCCGCCATGGAGGCTTCCTGGTCCCATGTCACACCATGTCGTAACCTCCAGAAGTGTTCAAAAGCACTGTTTCACTGCTTCTGGAGGTCCCCAGGGGCGGCGCTCTGTCCCCTCGCTGCTGGAGGCACTGTGTTTGTGTGTGTGTGTGTGGGGGAGGGGGGCAAGTGCACAGTGATTTTTGCAGTACAGCTCGTCTTCCCATGATGCCCGGAGCAGCCAGGCTCCCTGACAGTAACGCCGCACACATGTATGAAATGAGTGTGTTGTGGTGCCTCACTGCCTGTTTAATAATCTCCAAGGGCTCGGCGGAAGGTGATCCTGCACGACAGAGTCCCTGTGAAGGTGTCGCTGTTTCAGTTTGCCACAGACTGTTGTGAAGTGAAGTGTTAGTTTCGATCTTCGCAACACAGCCTTTGGCCGACTTGGGTTTTTATGTGAACAATAAGGCTGAGAACGAACCGTTGACCCCTCGATAACTAGCCAACCTCACGAGCAAGTGTGTGAGTGACACGACGTGCCAACCCTCGTATGAAATCTGCCAGAAATGCTTGTATACATAGAAGGTGTAAGTGGAGCTCGTCGTGTGGCCCCCCGCGTTATGTGATGTCACTTCTCCGTTTGGGCTGACGGGGGGCGAGTTGCTGCATGAGTCCCGTGTCTGTGTGCTTCGTGCTGACGCACAGTGCCGAATGTGGTCTCTCCAGTGCGCTTCGCTCCCTACCGCGCCCCGGACATCTCCCTGAAGCCTCTGCTCTTCGAGGTGCCCAGCATCACCATGGACTCCGTGTTTACGGGCAGAGAGTGGCTCTTCCAGGAGATCGACGCCCAGCTGAGCAGCGCCGACTCCGGCACCAACCGCGGCGTCGTCGTCGTGGGCAACATCGGCTACGGCAAGACCGCCATCATCTCGCGTCTGGTGGCGCTCAGTTGCCATGGCACCCGCATGCGTCAGATCGCCTCCGACAGCCCCCACGCTTCACCCAAACGTAGGCTTTCCTTTGTGAGCTGCGAGTGGATGGATGGGCAGAAGTGCACAGCAGTGCCACGTGTGAATGCCTGAACCTTTAGGTTTCCTCTCCAACCATTTCATACAGTTTTTCCAAATTTACTTTCCAGACATGCAGAGCAGTTTACATTTAATCACTTATCTGCAGAGTTTGATGCCCAAAGGTGGTCTAATTTGAAAGGACCCCTTCCGTAGGGTTCAGAAAATGAAAGCGCGTAGTAAAACATTGCAGCACGGAGTGTGGACAGGGTCCGTTTCTTGTTTCTTCAGCGTGTAACTCGGCTCCGCGTGGGGAAGATCTGCTACAGCAGCTTATAGAATGTTCCCCCTCTCTCTATTCATACAACGGGCGGATGATTCAGTACAACGGCATTTTCACCCAGGGTCACTTTACGCTGTCGACACCTTTACTCTGCTGGTGTTTCAGTCAATTTGAACACAGTCAGGAACAGTCATAAATATTGCCAGCAGCAGAAGTGATTATTGAAAGAAAGCCAGTTGTCCAGATCGTGTTATTTCACCCAGCAGTTTTTACAGAGAACTAGTCACTCTGTGGGCAGCGCAGCTGCTGGTTTGTAGGCGGCTCAGTAAAAAACATTAAATCGGGTCTTTTAGAGACCTTCCGTATTCCAGCATTTCCTCTCTGGAGTGTATTTGCACTTACTGCTGCTTGGCTCTCCCCCAAGTTCAAGATGCCATAAAAAGGAGTAAAAGGAAGTATTTATAACCCAGATAAAACACACAGTTTAGTAAAATTGTGTTTTTAATTAAAAGGAAAACAGAACTCAATGGTGACGCACATTTTCACAAAGAGAACTGCAGATTTACAATGAGAGTTGTCCAGGAACAGGGCGAAACACACACCAACATAAAAATATAGTGGAAAAAACCATTTAATGCTAAATTTGTAGCTGTTTGTTAATTCAATGTTCAAGCTTTAGAATATCATAAACAGGTGGACACTTGACAAGTGGTTATTCATCAAAAAAAGAAGAAAATGTGACATTTAAAAAACCCAGGAATAGTTTTTCTTACAAACGTCTTCAAATATATCGGTGTTTTCCATGCATAAAAATACCTTTCCTGTCTGCTGTTAATTTTAGGTGACATTGTTCATGTGAAAACAGGCTTTTGTGTGATGCGTGTGCCCTCAGATGGCGAAGGCCCACCCCTTAGCCAGCCCCAGCCCCCCCACGGGACCCTGGGTGGGGGCAGCTGTCCGGGGACGCCCGAGATGAGACGGCGCCAGGAAGAGGCCATGAGGAGACTGGCTTCTCAGGTAGAGCAGCAGCTGCTTCGCACGCCCACGTTATCGCGGGTCACTGTGCTCCCGCGTCGGAGCGCTGCAGTGGGGGGAAGGGGGTCCTGGGCATGTTCGGGTGAGGCCGGGTCTCGTGCCCATGTTGCCCCTGTACTGCACTATGCAGACGTGTTTAAAAAGGAAAAACAATTTTGCTGGGAATTCTGCGGAAATATTAATACGTGCAGGAAGCACTTCTTGCTCAAGCTGTTAGATCCTGTTCACTCTGCGCATTGATGTTTGAACCTCGTCCCCTTATCCCCCGTCCTCCTCCTTTGTTTAGTGTCTCATCCCCTGGCATTTGAAATTAGCAGCCAGTGATCCGTTGCGCCGGCCTCCAACCTGCACGCAGAGTAGAATAATCCTCCCTGACCGGTGATGTGTGTGCTTACGGAGAGTCAGCGTCTGTCACTGCAGGTTCAGGGTGTTGTTTGTCGCAGCTCAGCTCCAAACTGCAGTTTGTTTTCAATTTTGAACGTCTTCAGCCGAGAAGGAGACCGTGTGATGTCCTCGGCTTCCTGACGCTGTGACCACCCGCCATGCAAGCGTAGTCACCTTAAACCTCCCTCACAGCTCTCTTGTCACATACGAATGTGCAGAAATGGGAGGTTTGTTTTTCTTCCTGCAAGCCTGACCTTCTCTGACCTGCCCCTCTGTGTGGTCCCAGGTTGTGGCCTACCATTACTGCCAGGCGGACAATGCCTACACGTGCCTGGTGCCGGAGTTCGTCCACAACGTAGCTGCGCTGCTGTGTCGTTCCCCCCAGCTGGTCGCCTACCGGGAGCAGCTTCTCCGGGAGCCCCACCTGCAGAGCGTGCTCAGCCTGCGCTCCTGTGTGCAGGACCCCCTGGCTTCCTTCAGCAGGGGTGTCTTGGAGCCTCTTGATGCCCTCCACAAAGGTCAGGGCACCACCAACCTGGGAGGTCTTTACAGACATTGCTGTAGTTGATGTGGGTTAACTGAGTCCATGTGCTGGATCCCAGTGGCACCATCATCTGCACTTGGCAGTTTTGTAGCTAAAACAGTTTTACAGCTGGACCCCGGATGTGGTGCAGCTTAGGCTTTGAACCAGGAAGCCTGAAAGTAGCTCTGTCGATGGATGACGGCAAGCAGGAACTGGTGCGCTTATCACAGTGGAAGTCGGTCTTTTGCGTAATGTCCACTGCCAGGGCTGTGCAGGAACCTCAGACAGAGAGACATAAATTAGCCATAAAACTCCCATTAATTTACTTCATTTTAGTCGTCCACTCGTCCTGTGCAGGATGGGAAATGTAAGGTGTGAGGCAGGGTGTGTCGCTGGTTTTATAGACTGTAGTTTTGCCTTGGATTTCTATATGTTGACATTTATTTTGAGGTCCAGTAACAGTGGTACATTTAAAATAGTTGAAATTAAAACGACATCTGCACAAGTTCCTATTTAATGACAAATGAGTCACTTATCCTACAAGCACGTGCAGTGATCTTTGTTGTAAAAACGCCATTCGCACGCTGTAAACACCGAGGAAGCAAGTTGAATTAATGTGGGTCTCCACTCCTACTCTGATAGTAAACACAACGCCAACACAGGTGATGTCTGGTTTGCGGTCAACAAGTTTTTGAAACGGACGAGAAAAGAAAATACAATTGAAAAATATATAAATGGGTCAAATTTTGTGTTTTAATTTAAATGAAAACCTCAGCTGTGCAGTTAATTAATGGCTGCATAAACATCCAGTACAAACAGGCTTCTCCTTACCGTGTTTTGAGTGGACTGACGCTGAGCTGTACTTTTCAGAGGGGAAAATAGCGAACGACGAAGACCTCATCATCCTGATTGATGGGCTCAACGAGGCCGAGTTCCACAAGCCTGACTACGGCGATACTATTGTCTCTTTCCTGAACAAAACCATCAGCAAGTTCCCTCCTTGGCTGAAGCTCATGGTGACTGTGAGGACCACACTGCAGGTGGGCCCCACTCAGTAACGCTTACATTAAACAGTCTGTAGCTGTGATCAGAACCATCCCTTGCGTGGGAGAGAAGACGCCCTGTGAAAATCTTTCCACAATTTAGCATCATACACAAAATCAGTTCTGCTGACAGGTTATTTTACTCTAAATTGGACATCCGACCTTCCGTTCAGTTGTCGCTCCTATCACTCGGTACAAGGATTCATCTTGCTTGTTCTCCACTGTGTTCCCTGGCCCGTTTTAACCGTGTCGCCCCACTGCAGGAGATCACCAAGCTCCTCCCTTTTCACCAAATCTCGCTGGACCGCCTGGAGGAGAACGAGGCCATCGACCAGGACCTGCAAGGCTACATCCTGCACCGCATTCACAGCAGCCCTGAGATCCAGAACAACATCTCGCTCAACGGCAAGATGGACAACACCACCTTTGGAAAGTTAAGCACTCACCTGAAAGCCCTCAGCCAGGGCTCCTACCTGTACCTCAAGCTAACGTTTGACCTCATCGAGAAGGGCTACCTGGTGCTGAAGAGCTCCAGCTACAAGGTGGTGCCAGTGAACCTGGCCGAGGTGTACCTGCTGCAGTGCAACATGCGCTTCCCCACGCAGTCGTCGTTCGAGCGGGCGCTGCCCCTGCTCAACGTGGCCGTGGCCTCACTTCACCCACTGACGGACGAGCAGATTCACCAGGCCATCAACGCTGGGGCCGTGCAGGGCACCCTGGAGTGGGAGGACTTCCTGCAGCGCATGGACAACTTGGCCATGTTCCTGGTGAAGAGGCGTGACGGCACACGCATGTTTGTGCACCCCTCTTTCCGGGAGTGGCTCATCTGGAGGGAGGAGGGGGAGAAGACCAAGTTCCTCTGTGACCCCAGGTAAGCAGGTATGCAGCTTTAGGGCTGCCATCAAGGGGTCCGGTCAAAAATGACCTTTTATGTGAAATGCTGCTGACCGTTTCCATCATAAGGCGATGAGCTGTCACGGGAGAAATGGGTGAAAGCCTTTTCTTGGCAATTGGAAGATACTCATTCCTCGACGTTCCATATTCACCTTTAGGTGTTTCAGTTAGCGTCGTTATTCTGAAGTAAACTCACCACATATGCAGTCCTTCCAGAAAGTTCTGTGCACCGGTTGTGCCCCTCCTGGTGTGTTCTTCGTGACTCTGAATGAGTCCATCCATCTGGTTGTCGTCTCCTTTTGGCCGTCTTTCCTTACAGTCCAGTCGTCCTATGATGTGTCCGAAGTAGAACTTTGAGTCTTGTAATGAGCTTCCAGTCAGAGGTCTGGGTGGCTGGTTTGTTTTCCCAGCTGTCCATAGTTTTTTTTTAAATGTCTCCTGCAGCTCCACAGCTTACGGCACAGATCGAGAAGTGGTGTCAAAGATGAAACTTTGTTGTAGTGAAAACGCGACATGTGAAGGCATGTAAATCAAGGGATGACTCTATATATGTAAAACTGACTTTTTTGCAAATGCGGGAAGAAAGTCCATTCATAAAACATGAACTACAACAAACACTTCTATCCTTACTGGTCACATGCGTTACTTCTTACTTATTTGCGACGAGAAGAAACTAACCTGTTCGTTCTAATTAATTATGACAATTATGTGTCGTGCCTTTTGCCGAGAACTTGCCACCTGCTTTTACAAACTCGGCTCCATATGTTACTGATCAGATGCTTAAAAAATCCTGCATTCTTGCACAATCTGGAAAACAATTAGGGACATTTCAGGTGTGATGAACTGGGGTGTGTTTCCCGTGCAGGAGCGGTCACACGCTGCTGGCCTTCTGGTTTTCCCGCCAGGAGGGCAAGCTGAACAGGCAGCAGACCATTGAGTTGGGCCACCACATCCTTAAAGCACACATCTTCAAGGTGAACCCTGCTTCTCCTCGCACGCTCAACTATGCCTGCAGCAAAACTTAGCGTCATTGTCTGCGGGTGTCACTACCAACTGCATCGAGATGAGCCGTCATGTAAAAACACCTCTTTGTCTGGCTAGCCAACATAAACGATTAATGTCGTCCAGCAGCAGGTGCTTTTCCCATTCCTTTCTCACGTCCCCCGTCTTACAGGGCCTCAGCAAGAAGGTCGGGGTTTCATCTTCCATTCTGCAGGGACTTTGGGTGTCCTACAGCACAGAAGGCCTCTCTTCTGCCCTGGCTTCACTGCGAAATCTTTATACACCCAACATCAAGGTAGTTCAGCCGCTCGTGGAAACAATTTCCATCTCATTCGCGCTGCTGCCCCCTGTTTATTCCTTACAGCTACAGGTGTGGTCTGAACTCCCACTCACTCACAGTCAGTATGTTTCTGCACTGAGGAAGAGTAGCAGATGTCTGAGGTCATAACATAGAGTGCTAAGCCAAGCAGGGTACACCCTGGATGGGATGCTGTTCTGTTGCAACGTAGCTGCAGACACACACACACACACACACACACACACACACACACACACACACACACACACACACACAGATGACACTGCACAGGACATTTAGAGTCACCAATTTGATTGGAACACAACTTTATACTGTGACAAAACTCACGCAATATCAAAAATGCACCCTGAAATGCCCAGGTGACTCTGCCTGTTGACTTAAGAGGCCAAAATGCACAAAAAAGGGGATGAAAAATGAGCATATTTTTAATAATATAGAACTTGACAAGTATCGGTTTTTATTTCCTGAACATGAGGTGGAGTAACGATTGGAAGTGAAAGAAGGTCAGAGGGAGTTGGCCGACGTTACGCTGCTCGGTCGTGTAGGTGCGATTCCGGTGTTTGCCAGGTGTTGTGTGTGTACTGATCAGCTGAGCACTTGCAGGTGAGCAGGCTCCTCATGATGGGTGGAGCCAACGTGAACTACCGGACGGAGGTGCTGAGCAACGCGCCGGTGCTGTGCGTGCACGCCCACCTGGGCTACGTGGACATGGTGAACCTGCTGCTGGAGTTCGGAGCCTCTGTGGACGCCACCTCGGAGAATGGGCTCGCCCCACTGGGCTGTGCCGCAGCCTCGGGGCACCTGTCCATCGTCACCACCCTGTGCCGCAGAAGAGCCAAGGTGACCGTCCTGTGTTCAGCTGATGCTGCGAGCCTTGAGTTAAAACCGTTATACGCACATTAATTTGAACACAGCAAACCTTTGTGAGCGTTCGGGAGTCTCCGAATGGGGGTTGGTTGCAGGTTTTTCCTTCCTTGCTTGGAGAACCTGGAGCACAATAATAAATCTGTTGAAGTAAATCTGAACAGACAAGGTCGGGTGGCGAGAGCATGGGAGCAGTGCATGGTTGTTGTTTGGGATGTGATACGTGCTATCTGGGGGATGTCACGGTGAGGGCTGAGGCAGGGGAGGACAGGAGCAGCAGGAGGAGGGATGGCCGTTTGATTGTCCTCTGCTTGCCTGCCCGCTCCAGGTTGACCACCTGGACAAGAATGGCCAATGTGCCCTAGTGCACGCTGCCCTCAGGGGGCACATGGAGGTGGTGAGGTTCCTCATCCAGTGTGACTGGACCGTGGCGGGGCAGCAGCAAGGGGTCTTCAGCAAGAGCCACGCTGTTCAGCAGGCTCTCGTTGCAGCTGCCAGCATGGGCTTCACAGAGGTACGGCTCACCGTCACCACCAACCTGGCACCACAGCCTGAGCTCATCGAAGACCTGTCAAACCCCTGTCTGTCTCGCAAACCCACCTCTTCTCTCATCTTCTCTTCTGTGGTGGCCATTCCGTGGTTTGCCTTCGGTTAGCCGCCGTGTGTTTCAGCATGGGCTACCAGCAACATAGCTGTATATCCCTCCTACCTTCTGTTGGTAGTATTATTAATAATAATAATAATAATAATAATAATAATAATAATAATACAATTAATCCTTGGCTGACCAGACGAATAGGCGTGGAGGGGATTTAGTCAGTCGATATGTTGTAAACTTGATCTTTTAAAATCATTCTGAAGTTATAGTAATCTTGTTATTCATAAATGAAATGTTTTATTTTAGCAAAACGGGGAATAATGCGACAAAATAAGATGATAAAACAGACGTGTCGTGTTAGAAGAATGCGTGGCTTTTACAACACTACCTTACCAAATCTGTGATAAAATATGTAATGTAACATATTTAACCCTATTATTAACAGTAAATTATTTTGCATTTTGAAATGCTGCAGTTTTTGTTCATTTTTTTTTGTTCTGTCCTTTTTTTTTATTTCTGCAAAATTCTGATCGCTTTTTGGTCACCTGAGGTCCCGTCTTGCACAAAGGCGCTGCAATAATGATAATGATAATAAAGTTTTTCCGCCAGCAGCCAACCTGAGGTTTGATCCCTCACCCTTCGAGGGATTTCAGCTCACTGCTGTGTGTGCCGCACGTGCGGTTCCCCGAGCGGCCCGGGCACGCAAGCAGACTGCAGGGGGTGACGCTGTGCCGCCACACGCGGGCGCTGGTGTCGCAAGGGCTGACGCCGCCTTTGCCTTGTTCCCCTAGATCGTGTCGTATCTGCTGGACTTGCCGGAGAAGGACGAGGAGGAGGTGGAGCGAGCTCAGATCAACAACTTCGACACCCTCTGGGGAGAGACAGGTACGGGGCAACTCCAGCGCTCTGCGGTCGGTCCGCCAGCAGTACCGCTTCAAACGCCCGCCGGTGAGGTGCTGAACGGAGGGAGACGGGTGCCGGTTCGCTTGTGGGAAATCCCTCCTCTCCTGGGTTACAGCACCAGCAGGGTCACCAGGGGACTCGTGCCCTGAGCACCTTGAGCAAAGCTGCGATGCAGTCTGGACGGGCCTTGCTGGTGTGTGAGTGTTAACGGGGTTAACTGGTCCTGTGGAATCAGCTGGTCAGGCAAATCCCCCATGTGGCAGTCAGAGCCCCAGTGTTCATTCAGAGAGACATATTTTGTAATCTTTGTAGCATAGGCGGTTACTCTCGTGTGTTATTTTCAATAAGCACCTGTCAGGAGGGGTCGGGAAGCGCAGGGTGTGAGGCGGCAGACCCCCCAGACAGGCGTTTATCATTTGGCTCGAGGATGGTGGGTAGAGAGAGGTGAAGATCACTGCCTATCTCACTGTGCATTTAAGGGGCTGCAGATTCTCACCACATCACACGATTTTCATTAGTGTAACAGTGTTTATCGTATTAAAGCTGATTGTATGATTTTATCTATTTAATAACTAAGTTAATAGTTATACGATTATAGTTTTTCCAATAAGGACTCAAAGGTCCCAGGTTCATATCCCACTCCTTTCAGTTTTGCTACGAGATCTACCTTAAATGGTGGTTGCGGTTGGTTGACTGGAAGTCAGACTCAACACCTTTGGGTTTTGAGGTGTGTATCTAAAACACGATGTTGTGCCCAGCAGTACCTGTTGTGGAAGTAAAATGGTGGGCAGGAATCGTGCAGAACAGAGAGACCCCTGCGCCGCGCTTTGATGAGCCACTACGGTGGTTTTTTGTCGTGCGGGAGAATGTTCCAGAAGGACTTGCGCACGAGGCCTTTGCCGGCCGTGCCCTGACGTGACCCTGTGCTCCACAGCTCTGACTGCAGCAGCGGGGAGGGGCAAACTGGACGTGTGCCGGCTGCTGCTGGAGCTGGGAGCGGCGGTGGCGCAGCCCAACCGGCGGGGGGTCGTGCCCCTCTTCAGCGCTGTGCGGCAGGGCCACTGGCAGGTGCGTATACCCCCCGCAGAGTCGTGCACTGCAAAGAGCCATTTTTTACTGTCACAAATTAGGTACGCAAGATTTTTAGCAAACGTTTAATGCAAAATACGTTATTCAAGTTAATAATGTGGCGATATGAGCCACGTGGTTGGAGGGGATCGATCCAAATTGGCGTGTAACGGTGAAACACTGCCGTGCCGGGTACGGCTGACCGTTACTGCCGTAGTACATCGGACGGTTTACACCCGTGTGCTCTGTGTCCCTCGGCCAGATTGTGGACCTGCTGTTGACCCACGGCTCGGATGTCAACATGGCCGACAAGCAGGGCCGCTCCCCACTCATGATGGCAGCTTCCGAGGGCCACCTCAGCACAGTGGAGTTCCTGCTGGCACAGGGTGAGGATGACTGTGCTTTCTGCACCACTGTGCACAGCACTGTCGGATGTGCCCTGGATGAGACCTGATGGATAACAGTTTGGGTTCACTCTGGACCTTCTGCCCAAAGACACCTCTCTCTGCAGGCTTTTTGCATCTTACTACTTTTTGCTGTGTCACGAGCTCTTCTGGTCTTCTCCTGGTCTGCAGGTGTTTCACTGGCTCATCAGACGCTGTGAAAACACAGCCCTGCTTTATGAATAATAGCTTATTTGTTAAAAATGTCAAGGTTAGAAGTTAGTAGTAAATGTCCAGCAAGTGGAGTGGTTGTTGCCACCTTGCACTTGGAGAACCCAGGCCAGTCCCAACTCCTCCTCCCCAGGTGTACTTTTTGTTTGTGAATGAGTGTCAGTGTAAATGGATGAAGTGGAATGTCTCGTTGTTCCCACCTCCTTCCTAACTGCCTTCCCCAGGCGCCTCCCTGGCCCTCACAGACAAGGAGGGCTTGACTGCCCTCAGCTGGGCATGTCTCAAAGGACACCTGCCTGTGGTGCGCACTCTTGTGGAGAGGGGGGCAGCAACGGACCATGCTGACAAGAACGGCCGCACGCCCCTGGATCTGGCAGCCTTCTACGGAGATGCTGAGGTGGTGAGTGAACCCACGCAGAAGCCCTCACGCCCTGGACTTTCCGCTCGTGTTAGTATTCGACAGTCTGACAATGACCTGTTGAGTGACGTTTCTGTTCGCCAAGATACGACAGCTCTGATATAAGAAACGCTTGTCAGCATCTCCCTTTCTCAACACCATGGCCCCTGTTACACCACTATTACGTTCATGCCTGTGTTTTTGCCCTCATCTCCCTCCCTGCCCCCTGCAGGTGCAGTTCCTCGTGGATCACGGTGCAATGATCGAGCATGTGGACTACAGCGGCATGAGGCCTCTGGACCGTGCCGTGGGCTGCCGGAACACCTCTGTGGTGGTTGCCCTGCTCAAGAAGGGAGCCAAGATAGGTAGGGCTTACCAATGGGCGCCATCCCTCAGATGGGGCTGCAGAAACAAACAGGCTTGCGGAGCTCGTTGTGCAGGGCTCTGTCGTGGTGTAGGAACCTGTCAGTATAAGATAGGACACGAATAGGACACAGACAGGTTGAAACTGCCTTTCTTGAGAACAAGAAATGACTTCTGAAGCCACCCGAGGACTCCATGGGAGGCAAACTGAGTCTAATGGAAGCAGTAGCATCCAGACTGAGGGACATCCTCACGCCTGAGTCAACGAAAGAGCTCTTTGAGAAAGTGGCTGCTGGTAAAAGCACCGTGTTCTTGTAAGAAGTCATGGTGAACACTGGCCAAGCAGCAGGACACCAGGAGGGATGGATTACATGTAGTTTGGCAGGGGGAACAGTAGCGCTTCTCTGAGGGCCGGTACCCAGCATCAGTCCCACAGACTGGACTTGTTGACTTCCACATACACCTCTGACTGAAAACTGTCTGTTTTACATTTAAGACCTCAGGGGTTTTTGTTCCCTCATAATCCCCTTCTTCCCTGCATGTTTTATTACCACTCCATCAGAAATAACAGGCACCTGTTGTTGTTTGTGCCTTTAAATAAAACCATTTGTTTACAGTGCAGAATCCCAGTATTCAGCTGCTGCGTTCAGTTCTGAGAGGAACAGGGGTAGGTGGGAAAGGTGTCACTTTGCAAAGCAAAGCTCACCTCCACAGTCTTTGGGTCAATAATCGACACCCGTTTGTCCGCACTGTTGACACTGTTTGAGATGTGCTTGGTTGGGGAGCGAATCTACTGCACAGTCCCCCCTGCTGGACACAGCCGCTGCCCTCACCAGTGCCTGCTGTTGGCTGCCGCTGTGCACTGCATTGTGGGATCGTTGCCTCCCGTGCCGCCCCTGGGGTACGGTACGCGTGCGCCGCCAGCTGGGGCTCTTTCTGTGTCCTTCTCCCGCTCCAGGACCCCTCTCTCCTGCTTCTCACAGCTGCTTGTTTCTGCTTTTCTCCTCATCTTGCCTCCTCTGCTCCCTTCGGCACTCAATCCTCTCCCGTCATTTGATTTTGTCTGTCATGGCGACCCCCCTGCCCCCCCTCACTTGTGGCACTGGGCCCTCCCTCACCCTGCGGTACCAGGATGTCAGACGCTGCCCAGTCGGCCTCGAGGTAAAGCCAAGGAGATGTGCGTGGCGCCCGTGTCGGGCGCCGTGGCGACTCCCTCCTCTGCTCTGTATCTGTGTCACGGTGCCTCACAAAGGCAGGCAGGCAATGCAAACAAACACGCTTCTCCCCAAAATGCTCCCTGCAGGTATTAGCACTGAACCTTGTGCAGCGTAACAAACACCTCCGATCCAGTAGCTGACCGAACACCTCACCAGGGCCAAACAGCAGCATGCGGTGCATTTGATCTGGTCACCAGCTCCTGTTCTCAGTATCACCCCCCCCCCCCCCCCCCCCCCCCCCCCCCCCCCCCCCCCCCCCCCCCCCCCCCCNNNGTATCCCCCCCCCCCCCCCCCCCATCCTGCACGTCTCCCAATCCTGCGCTGCCCCCTGCTGGAGTACAGTGTTGTTGCATGCAGCCAGTGCAGTGAGCCTTGCTGTTCGCCACGCTCTTGGCCTATCTAGACCTGCATGACATGAAAAATGACACACAGCCTAACAGGTCCATGCTTGTGGCCAAGGTCTCGCTAATCCCTGGGGGCGCAACCGTGCTTATTATTATTCTTTATTTAGCTGAAAGGACCCCTCCCTCAGGCCCCACCTGTGTCGTGTTTGCCACCTGACCGTGCCTTGTGTGTGACAGCAGTCTCCATGCTCTATTCGGGCTCTCAGTCCAAATGTGTGTCTGTCAGCCTTGTTGCAGAGAAAGGTGCCACACGTGGAGTTACCTGCAGCTCTGCTGTACAGTAGAACTGGGGCTACAGTCACGCAAACGTAGCAATAGCTGGCAGCGAGGTCAAGGTATTGGATACCTTACTCCAGGAACATTTTTATCAATTAAAGCAGGATTTCTGCTGCCGCCACATTAAGGTGTGTACATGTCCCTTGTACCTTTTTGCAGTTAGCGGGAAGAGGAGCAGTGATTTACAATGCTGTACCAGGCTGGACCCTGTAAACGGGGCTGTGCTGTGGGAAATGATGCCTGTGAAAACAATCATAAAGAATTAATTTCCAAACTGAGCTGCATGACCTCCCTGTGGGACTGAACATGCAGAGCTGGCAGTGAAGGCGGGTCAACAAATCAACCGAATGGCTTTTGCCCTTTAAGCTAGAAAGTGTTTTATTGCTTTTTGGCTGTGGCCTGTGTTACATAATCTGGGCTAAAATGAATGACAAGTTAAAGTCCACTGTATCTCCAGCTCCTCAGTGAAACCGAACCAAATATGTGCTCAGCGTCTACTTGTCATGTGAAACACTAACTTGGTCTCACCTGCTTAGCAGAAAACGGGTTTTGCATGTGAAGCCATAATGGAATGACGTTATGTGGATTGTGTTGAAATACTGGCCTTTACTTGAAAATAACAGCAAAATTGAACAACTTGTACGATTTGTTTGCAAATTATGGTTGCAGTTTTACGCAAACGGCTGTTAAAGAGCGAGGCGCGTCGCAACAGCCCCCCCCCCCCCCCCCCCCCCCCCCCCCCCCCCCAAACTC
>UFQX01000537.1:39031-119476 GCA_900497675.1 Arapaima gigas | reverse complement strand
CCCCCCCCCCCCCCCCCCCCAGCGACGGAACCGGTGAAACACACAGCGGATGAAAATTAGCTTTTTGAAAGCAGCACCGCACAGGAGAAAGGGATTCGGGCCACACCGCTGGACTGGACATCTTGCACACGGACCCCCTGCACTGCCCTCACGTCGCAGGGGGGCTTGGTGACAAGTAGAGAAGCCACTGCCTGCTGCGTGACAGTTCCTGGTTCAAATTCTGCTTCTGCTGCTGTGCCCTTAATGAAGGAACTCGGTTTGAATTCGTACCGTAGTAACACTCTGCTGTATAAATGGGAAAATAACAGCAAGGAGCTTAAGGTGCAGGCCTAACGTTGTCTGCCGCCTTGGACGATGCTGTCAGCGAAATAAAGACAAAAACAATAGTGAAACTAGGGGTTAGGCTGTTAAGCAGGCTGCTGTGGGTCACTAGAACACCAGTGGACACCAGTCGCAGAAGCACGGTTCTCTGCAGCAGACACCTTCTTTGTGACTTTTTTGATGGCTGTTGTCACCATCATTCAGTGTTGTCTGCCTTCCTGTTTTTTTATAAGTCATGTTGTTGCTTAGGCTCTTCTTTCGCTGTGTCCGTTTTGAATGTTTTCTCATTCTCCTTCTTCACCAATCACGTGCACTGTGTCCCACAGGTCCAGCAACGTGGGCGATGGCCACGTCAAAGCCTGACATCATGATCATCCTGCTGAGCAAGCTCATAGAGGAAGGCGACAGCTTCTACAAGGTGACTTACACCTCAGACGCTCTCGGGACCTGTCGGCTCACATTCCTCCAGTCCAGTGGTTTTCACTCTGCCGCTAAGATCGTGTTCTTAGCCGGATAGCAAGTTGATGATGATCCTGCTCAACTTCTACCTTCTGGAACAGAGCTGTTGTGTCGTCGAGTCTGTCGGTTTTAGCCTGTCTATACACTGTGTAGTTGCGCTGAACCGTCTTGGGTCTTCAGCCACTTGTCACATTTGATAGAACGGAGTCCATAGCTGCAGCTACTGTATCGATGACTGGTTTGGATATCTTCCTCTTTTGTGTTCTCCCTCAGCTTTGCCCATCGTTACGTCTTTTTCTAATGATCCTTCTGTTTGCTGCATGTAGCTAAAGTATGAAAGCCGGCACTTTGTTATTTTGGGCCTCCAGGGGTAATTTATCTTTGATCTTATTCATCTTAATCGCAACCAGCTTTCCTTGGTTCATAAGTTGTACTTTCCGTGTCTTGAAGCGTAAGGCTTCTTTGCAGCTTCTGACCCTCGTTTCATGTGCAGCCACCTCAGCCGCCTTGTGCACACAGTCCACCTGGCGCTGACAGGCCACACCAGGCCACACGCATACCTGTAGACGGACTGAAGACGGATTGTGCCGTCGGCACCCGGAAGGACGCGTGACTTCAGTAATAGATTATCGTGAAAACGTAAAGAGCGACTCAGATGCAAATATTTAAATATCAGCATGCGGGGTACAGTACAAATGGGAAAATGTTAGTCTTTGCTGCTAAATGGTCAAGCAGTTTTTGGCGGGAGGAACGTCAGTGCGTCTGCTGGCCAACATCAACCTCCATACTGTTTGTGGATGTTCCTCTACACTTGTAATAAACAAAACGACAGATACCGGCAACACGTCATACAACATACAACATACAACAGCAAACTGCGCGCAGATTTTTTTTTTGCTACCATACATTTCACACCAGAGTATTAAAAAATCAGAGAAGTGGTCAGAATATGAGAGAAGTCAAGTCAGTGCTGGAGCTTAATCTCATCTCCTACCTGTTGACAGGTGAAATGTGAGCAAATGAAGTTTGCACCACTGCTCTGGTAATTCTGCTGTTAGGATGGGAAGTCAAATGGTGACTAATAGAAGCGTTCAGTTTTTTCATGTTACTTTACTGGTATTTTTAGCCTCAGACCGCAGGACAAACCGCAGTGGCTGTAGCAGCTTCTCCTGCCGCCACTGCAGTCAATACTGCCGTTGAAAGGAAGCGGCTCGGTGTGAATCCTCCAAACGGCTGTGAAAAACAGCACAGAAAAGAAAAAGACCGGCGGGAACAAAGCCTTCCGCGGCTTCCGTGCTGAACTGTGACTATGAACTGGCAGGAAAACATAGCAAATGCAGGTTTTCAAAGGGTCGTCAATCAAAACGTACACGAGTGTTCAAATTCCGCACAGACGGAGTGTCGTCCCGCTGCTCAAACGTGGTCATATATAGATACGAAGTTTTCGTTCACACCCCGCTGGTCACAACGTGCAACTACCCCTTTGGTCTGTTTTTCTCCAGTTCGGGTCCTGTGTTCCGCGTGTGAAAAAGGTTTATTCCGTGTGAGACACGTATTAGTTTTTTCTGCCTTGTTAGCAGCACAACATCCGTGGTGAAGGCAACTTGTGTGTCTGACAGAAGGGGAAAATTAAGGAGGCTGCCCAGCGCTACCAGTATGCTTTGAAGAAGTTCCCTCGTGAGGGCTTCAGCGAGGATCTCAAGACTTTCCGCGAGCTCAAGGTGTCCCTGCTGCTGAACCTGTCCCGCTGCCGTCGGAAGATGAACGTGAGCCTCCCACGCCTGCTTGCACATGTGCTTCTGATTCCCAGGGATGTCAGAGCTCAGATAAAATTCGGTACAGAGAACGATGGGTGATTGTGGATGGTGAGGGTGCACACATGTCGGTGTGTGTGTGTGTGTGTGTGTGTGTGAGAGAGAGAGAGAGAGAACACGGTGAGGCATCTTGCTTTGTACGGCTCTGTGCAGCAGCCGACGCTCCTGAGACCTGCCTGCTGTTGCTTTCAGGACTTTGGGATGGCCGAGGAGTACGCCACCAAGGCCCTGGAGCTGAAGCCCAAGTCGTACGAGGCCTATTACGCCAGAGCTCGAGCCAAACGGAGCAGCAGGTGACGCAGCGGCTGGACATGGGAGGGAACACAGACACGATGCTCTCGTCAGTCACTCACGGCCTTTTCTGCTTTGTCGCTCTCATGAGTTCCTCGTGCTGTTTTTTTTTGACAGAGCTGCTCTGTTATAAAAACTCAATTACTGAGAACATCTCATCCAAGATTCCTGCAGGAATGTGACACCCAGCATCAGTTTACCGGGTATCAGATTCATAGTTTTCCTCCAGGAACGTTTCGGACGTTTCCAGTTTCTCCACGGCGGAACAGCTTGTCGAGTCTGACTTTGCACTTATTTTTGACGTCATTGTTTCAGTTGTGAAGGTGTGAAAAGGTGTTTCTGATTTTCTTGCAGGTTTCTAGCATGACAGTGAACCAATGTTTTGTCAGGTCCAGTAGTGCAGACTGGGGAAGAGAGATGCGTGGTCGTAGGTGTGTGCCGTTCGCTGCTTGAGGAGGACAAGTGGGAACCGAGCTGTAAAAAGACTCGCGTTAATTTGCATACCCCAGGGCGGCAGCGACCGAGGGGTCTGAACCGAGCGCGAGGGACCTGGCTGCTCACGGCCCTGCAAGCTGTAGGCGGGACGGGGGTATTTTTAACTCTTGGTAGTGCTCTTATGCTACCTTGTGTTTTAACAAGTTGCGCGTCAGGACAGCCCCCTCGTGTCTTTGTTTACCCCACCGGCTCCTGTCACTGCCACTAGGGATGACGTGACGGTGCCTTTGCAAGGGATAACTGGTTGTGCCACTTTGAGCTGTGGTGTCTGCAGCCGTTTACCTGGATCTCACTCCACTGAGAACAAACTTTGGCTCTCGCTGACATCTATACTTGCAAATCACAGTAAACGACATACCAAGAGTGCAGAACACGGTTAGTTCGTGTGATGCTGCCGTTTCGTCCTCGCTATCATTCATTTTTGTGGATTCTAGAGAGGCAGTTGTGACCGATAACACAATGCAAGCATATGGAGCAGTTAGAACCGGATGCTCGAGGGTCCAAAAATTTGCATTTTGAGACCTTTCTTAAATGTTGAAAGGGTTATGCAGATCTGAGGGGCAGAAAAACTCATTTCACCACGTTGAAGCCAAAACCATGAACCTGCGGGCTTCCATTTTTGGACCTCCTGAATGTGAGACCACCAACCAAGCAGAGATGCTGAAGCAGAGCAGTTTTACGTGGAGTGTAGGGAGTGATTGGGCCCTGCAGGTATTGGGCTATAGATCCTTTGACCATCATTTAGGCCCCTGCAAGGGTCTTTGGAGTTTGATTGGCAGCTGCAGGAAGCCAATGGAAAAAGAAAAGGATTAACTGTAGAAACTGCATGACAGAAGCCAGAAGATGAGATGATAAGTTACTGCAGTAGTCCGAGCATGGATCTGTGAACAGATGAGGAGTCTTGGCCTGGCCAAGGGGGCCCAGCACTGACTCCTACACTAGAGTGTGTATAACCTACTCTTAAGGTAGCAAGTGAAGATTGGTGTTGTAGAGCTGTCTCTCTCACTGTTGCACTTTTCCCGACTTTGTATCACTCACTTATTCTTTATTCCTAATGTAAAATACTTCTGTCTGTTGCCCCACAACATTGTGTGAACAAACCTCTTGCTGCTCTCCTCATTCCTGCTTCTCCACCTCCATCTGCAGGCAGTTCCAGGAAGCTCTTGAGGACCTGAACGAAGCCATCAAGCAGTGCCCGAACAACCGGGAGATCCAGCGCCTCCTGCAGCGTGTCGAGGAGGAGTGCAGACAGGTCACGCAACAGCAGCAGCAGCAGGAGGTGGATCAGGAGCCAGCCGCGTCGCCGCCTCCTCCCCCACCCCCTGCTGAGGAACTGTCCCTGCCCCCGGAGCCCCGTCTGGAGGACATGGAGCCAGTGCAGGACCTATTTGAAGACGAGGACTATCTGGAGCAGGAGTTGGAGAGCATGTCCATTTGCCTACCGCCTGAGCCTAGAGCCAACCCAGGAAGTCTGCCCATCATCCAGAGCCCCCCACCCTCTCCGGCTCACCGTGACTCCGCCTACCTCTCGGGGGGCTCCCCGCTGGGCCAAGCCTTTGAATTCCGGCCGAGCCCCACCTCTATGTCCTCTCCGACCCGACAGGGCTACCAGTCAACCTCGCCCTCCCTTTCTCCCACACACCAGGGCTCTCACTACCGGCCCAGCCCACCGCATACATCCCCAGCCCACCAAATTCCCTCGTACCGCTTTAGCCCCCCGCCCTTGGGCAGTGGAGGAGGAGGTGCTGGGCAAGGAAAAGACTACCAGAGCCCTCCGCCTTCCCCTTTGCGCAGGGGTCCCCAGTACCGCTCTAGCCCCCCCGTGGAGACCATTTGCCTATATCGGTCCCAGTCCGGCTCCCCGGTGCGCTACCAGCAGGAGCAGCTCCCCAGTCGGCCCAAGTCCCCGCTGTCCAAGATGAGCAACCAGCGCTCCTTCCAACTGACCTCGCAGCCCTCGCAGTCTGCCCAGCACCACCAGCAGCAGGCCCTTAGGCTACAGCCCGCCATGGCCCAGATAGTGCGCACCAACCAGCCCAGCTCAGCCGTCCACTCCAGCGCGGTGCTGGGCAGCAGCGCATACAACCAGATGGCGCACTCCATCGCCGGCCGCTACCCGAGTGGCTCGGTGGATGTCGAGAGCCGCCTGGTGTACCAGCCCTCCTTGGACGGACGTCCAATGGCGCAAGTGCAGGCCAGCCTTAGCGTGGGAGCGCTGTGCCAGCACGGTGGCCGTCCCGCCCCAGCAGAATCCGGCCTCGTCAAGGACGAGCTCCCCCAGCGGCCCTCCTCCGCGTACCGCTCCGGCAGCGGGGGGCCAGGCGGCCTGCGCTACGGCCAGACTCCCCAGATCAGCCGTAGCCAGTCTGCCGCCTACTACCCCGTTTCCAAGCACGAGCTGGACCGCGGCACTGGCCTGTCCCCCTGCCAGCTGGGCTCCCCCGAGATCCCTCACCTGGTGCGCCGGCCTGTCAGTGCCAACACGGCTGAGATGAAGCAGCATCCGCCCACTCCGCGGCCCCTCATTCACTCGCAGAGTGTGGGCCTCCGCTTCTCTCCGTCCAGCAACAGCATAGCTGCTGGCTCTGCCTGCAACCTGGCACCTGGCTTCCGGCCCTCGGCCTCCGTCCAGCAGATGGAGATCCCGCTGCAGCCGTCGTACGAGCGCGCCTGCGATGACCTCTCGCCCGTCTCGCCGTCGCAAGGGGGCGATGGCCGGGCGGGGGCAGCGTACCAGGGGGAAACGGCCCGCTCGAGGACCACGCCCTTCATGGGCATCATTGACAAGACGGCCAGAACCCAGCAGTACCTGCACCAGCCCTCGCGGCCCTGGGTGGTGTCCTCGTTGGATACGGTCATCACCAGCCCCACCTCTGGTGGAAACCTAGTCCAGCAAGGGGGCGGGGGGTCCTACAGCCCGCCCACCTCGCTCGGCAACATTGCCTACTACAACAAGACCAACAATGCTCAGAATGGGCACCTCCTGGAAGATGACTACTATGCGCCGCAACAGCCATCCTCACTGGGCAAGATGGCCAACGGCTCCAGAGGGGACATCCTGGAGCGGGTGAGCCAGGTGCCTACGTACCCCGATGTAAAGGTGGCACGGACGCTGCCGGTGGCACAGGCCTACCAGGACAACGTCTACCGGCAGCTGTCCCGCGACTCCAGGCAGGGCCCCACCTCCCCGATCAAACCAAAGAGACCCTTCGTGGAGTCCAACGTGTGAGAGTGCGGGCAGCAGCTGTGACCGGAGCGGGGCGGGGGAGCCCGGTGGACCCAAATCTGCTAAATCTGCACCAGGAGGACAACAGCTCTTAGACTGAAGTCCAGCGCGGACCTTTTCAGCAGACAGCCCCACGACCGCTAATTTGAGCCTAAATTCACACACGCTTTTGAGCCTTAAGGAAACACACTCTTCACAAAGCAAACGCCCCAAAAGGAGCAGTGCTGGAATCCCAGCGTCCGGTTACACCTTTGCCAAACTGGGTCTGTCGCGGTGGAGCAAAGAACCATCTGGCTGCGGCTCACTTCGAGTCTGCAGTACCAGCAGCCCGGAGACCCTGAAAGAGAAGCCTCTTTACCCCCCGTTCGGCTCACCCTGCCCCCCTGTCGTCATGACGCTCGAGGCCCTTAATTTATTTCTGTCAGACAAGCTTTGAGTGGGTTGACTACCATGTGGTAAAGATTGTTCTGTTCTGCACCATCTGTACTACAAACCTAACTAAATGATTACTTCAGAACTTAGAAATGGGGAAAAAGTTATAATTTTAAGTTATACAACATAGTGTATATAGATGCTGTATGTTTCAGTTTTTTCTGGTTTTCTTTCTGATTTTTTCCCATTTCAGACATCAGATGACTTAGGAATCATTGAGAAGGGGGGGCATCTTCAGACTGTGAAACTTCAGGGTGAACTGACCACAGCTGTTTTGCCCACTACTTCTTATACTGGCTGTGTTCTTTAAAGAGCAGCACAGTCGGCGGGACAGCAGGCAGGCAGGACAGGGGCAGCACAGCGGGCAGGGCAGGGAGCAGGACAGCGGGCAGCACAGGGGGTGGAACAGGGGGCAGGACAGCACTCGATCATGCTGCCCACTGGTGGAGCCTCCCAGGTCCCGGCAGCCACCAGTCAGTTTTCAGACAGGTGTTTGTTGGACTGCAGAAATATTTCCGTTGTGTTCACTCCGGGCGAGAGCCGTGTCACACCAGGTGTGGCGGTTTGGAGACGCTCCCCCCCAAGCCCGTGCGCAACAAGGGAGCGCGGCGGTAACAGGAGGTAGTTTTAAGCACCGCAGTTGCGTCCTCGTCTTCAACGTCCATTTTTTCCTTTTTTTTTTACTCAGTTTTTCATTGTTTCTTTTGTAATCGTTCTCCAAGTTTCTGCACTAAATGCCTGTGAAGTTCTTATATAAGGGTGCACTTTACCATTTATAAATTTATTATGTTACGGTTGTTTTAATGTTTTATGATGTTTTTTTTTTTTGTTCCTTGGTTTGTTAGTTGGGGTCTTAAACTGACAGCGATACTGAAAACCTTTTTTTGCAACTAGTTGTTCTTATTAATAGTGAGTAACAAACAATGTTTGTCTTTGGTGGAATTTTTATTTTTCAAACTGAAAACAATAACTTAAGAGCAAACAAAATGACAGAATGAAGATGTTTTGCCTTTATAGCACAAATGGTATCTGCTGTACATAACGGCCAAAGTGTCTCCCATCCCTCGGGGCACTTTTGTCAGCAACGGCCCCTTTTTTTTTTTTTTTTTTTTTTTTTTTACACGCAGCCCATTGCAGCCGCAGTCGACTGGGGCTCCCAGCCGGGGGTCCGTTTGCTGCGCAGACTGTGGGCCTGAACACTCCAGGGTGTCAGCAACCCGGTCCGCTCAGTTCTCAGCTGTTAAGGTGTCCAGACTGTCCTTTGTCGGAGTAGTAAAGAAATGCTGAGCTGAATTCATTCATTCTGTCAGATTATTTAGGAAGACGGACGCTGGGTTTGATGCCCACGGTTCCGAAGCCACGGCTGTCGGACAAACGAGAATAATGATGCAGTTGTAGGAACCTGTCGTGAATCTGATTTTTTTTCCTTTCTGTTCGGCATCTGTCTGCACCGATTTCCCTCACGGCAGCAGGTTTCCCGGCCGACGGACTAAAGCTGCTCCGATCTTTGCCGACGTGCCAGGCATGGAGAAGTAGGAAGCTGCCTTTCCCCCCTCAGAAGTGCGGCCACCGTCCTCCACAAAGGCTGCTTATGCGGGTCCTCTGTGGCTTATTTCTGGGCTCCTGATGCTGACGCACAAACACAGCCTGGGCGCTTTCACAGCTTATTACTACTACTTATTTTTCCCGATGCTGGATAGGTAATAATGACGTATTTCTTACTGTTTTTTACTACAAGAGAAATGAGTTTGCGGTGCCGTTGTGAGTGTGAGGTGGGGTGGCTGTGCACGTCGAGTGAAGCCTGCTGTGCCAGAGACCCTCGACACCCGGGGCCTCGAGGAACATCGTAAGGAAGCCGACACTCACTTCCAGCGAGGACCGCAGGGACTGCAGCCCCTGTGTGACGACTTGCTCTGCTCACCCAGCTGTTCACAGCTGAAGAGCCACGAGGGCTCGGCGAGAATCGAAATAACAATATTTGCAACAGTAGACATTCAGATGAAGGATGTTTGGGGGGGTGTTTTTGTAGAATTCCAATGTAAATGACTTTGCTGTACATATTCAGTTGCATGTTTTGTTCATTCTATGAGTTTACACATATATATAAGTATATATATTTCCTCATTATGGTTTGTGATATCAATATTGTGCTGAAGAAGGGGGGTGGGGGGGTCCTCAGCAGAGTCCCTCCTCACTGTCCTCTCCTCAGCCTCACCAGACAAATGCAAAACATGGAGGGTTTTTCTTCCTTTTTTATTTGCTTTATTTTCATTTCAGTGTATTTGCTTGTTGAGCTCAGTTCTGTCTGTAAATGTGAGCTGTCAGATCGCTGTGATAAAGTTTAATGAAAAAGCCCAATAAAAAAAGTGCGTTTTTATCTCAAGAAAATTACTGTAATTTGTAACATACTTGAAAGTAAAATAGTCCTTCGTAAATACCACAGAAAACACTGTCTGTTTACTGTTTTACAAGGAGAAGCTTATGAACAGATCACAGCCTTGTAGAAATACCGTCATCCCTCCATTTGAGCTGGGAAGACCACAGGGGGTCTGTGGCGCCACCTCCGTCCTGCGCAAGTCACACACGTCTGTTTGCACGTGAGGATGTGGTCTGTGTGTGTTGGCCTTTTCTCTGTATCCGTTATGTTAGGTGTACAGTTTAATTTTTATTTATTTGCTTTGAATCACTTTTAAATAGTTCGGATTTATTTTTTGTATTTTGCAGCTGTTGGCCTTTTTGTCATCGATGGTGTTGTGTTTAGTGTAGCGAAAGGACGTTTCACACGTACGTGGCGGTTAAGTTGATTTTATTTAATTGCATGTTTATTTATTTGTTTGTTTATTGATTGGGAAGAGGCCAGGAGACCTGATCTTCTACACTGGAGCTGCCAGGAAGTTTCCTTTAGGGTCTTGGGGTGTTTTTATCACTTTCGTTTTATCCACATTGCAGTCTAAATTTTGTGTGCTTTTAATTAAGATTTTATGGATTAGGAGGATTAGGTTTTGCTTGTTGGGTTTAAACATTTATGTAGTGTTTTTATTAGAAGTTAATAGAAGTAATAGTAAGTAAACGTGGAGGTGATGAAGGGAGAGTAAACCTGCCACGTTGGGCAGTTGGCAGCACCGGAGCAGCTCCACTGTGATCTGGAAAGAAGAAAAGTGGCCCTTCCTGCCTGTTACCTGCATGAGGAGAACAAGAGAACGTGGTGTTGCCAGCAGCACACCAGGTCTGCACCCGTTGCCCCCCCCCTCGCAGGAGAAGCAAGCGGGCTCTCTGGCATTGCTCCTGCAGCAGCCAATACTGGCTGGTTGGTCTCAGTTATGGTGCTGTTGGGTTTGTGGAAACAGCTGCCCTCATATCTGATGGCTGCTTGTCCCACGGTGTCAGAAGCCCAGTGCAGTTGCTTAGCCCTCATCATCTTGCCCGTATCTGTTGCCGAGCCACTCCAGGTATCTGATGCACATCTCCTCTGGGTTCTGCATGTGGTGGCGGTGGCTGGGATTTTTGTATCTGCATCTTATGTCATCAGTTTCTAGTCTTGACAGGAGGCTTCTTTTGATGACATTTGAACACTGGGTGACTAGTTGTTTGGCTGCATGCGAACTTCCTTACCTATAATCCCCTCATTCTTCTCATGTCTTCTCTCTCAGTATCTTTGCTGCTGCAGTAGCATTCCATCAAGTCCATGTTATCATCCCTTGTCCATCTGCGATGGGTTCCAGCAGACCACTTACCATTGAACTGTCCTGGTTCTCCGACATCCAACGTGGACCCTGTTAATCCAGCAACAATCCAGCCGCCGTCACTCTGTGTTCTAGTCCCTGTCGTATTAGGAGGCGGCCAAGTACGGTGTCAGGAGCCCGGCCTAAGGGTTCTTACTGAACAGCGCTGGGGGTCCTGGACCTGGTCTGTGCTATCCACCCACATAGATATAAAATACTTTTTAAACATTTTATTTAACCCACCATATTATTAAATTAGTGTGCATGAAATAATAAAATAGCCAGTAAATATTTAGCATTTGCTGTGATCCCCTGGTACAATGTAGTGGACAGTAACTACAAAGTAATTTAATTTACACAAAGTATTTATTGTTGATATTAATCTGCAGCATAAAATAACAGTGAAATATAGATTTATGTAGCAGATAATGTTTTCCATTTGGCAGCAAAGATGGGGTTACGCGTGTTGCTGTATGTCTGTTTAAAATGACCGTCAACATCTTTGCCCGGGTGGGTAAGTGAATCAGCCTCCTGCTTTTTTACAGCTTTTCACTGATTTCAGTTCACACCTGTAAGGCCTGGAATATGATTTTCACAAAACCGATGCATTTTAACCGAAGACAACATCACTATGCAGCACTCTGACATCCAGCCGTACATACAGGTACTCTCGTATGAAGGTGACATAAACAATGAAATCCACCACGGAGTCACAGTCACAACAGCCACATGGCAAAACTAAATTTCATTATGGCAAAACCTAAATTATTACCCATCATTTTAGGCACTACACGTTACCTGAAGTTGACCCTTCCTTCACTGACCTTCATCCAGTTTTGCAGGGCAGTATTTACAAGGAACACAGGTTAGGGGGAACTGGGACTTCCGCCCTCTGTCAGGGTTTTGAAATGCATGGACAGAGCCTCCTCCTCTGGGTGCTGAGGCCGCCGGAAGTCCTCCCGCGTCACAGTGTACCCCACCGTGATGCCGAAGCCCACCAGCAGCAGCCCCAGGGTATTGGCCAGCACTCCTTCAGGGGCAAACATGCTGTACTCCTTCCTGGAAAGAAAAGCCAAGGCATTGATGCACAGGGCCGGCAAAAAGGCTCCTTGGCTGCATCACAGGGAGGGTACGCGACTCACATGATGCTGAAGATCACGCTCTCTGTGATTCCCAGAAGACAGGTGGCGATGGACAGAGCGAACAGGACCAGCCCAAAGAACACATGCAGGGAGAGGTACCAACTGCGGAGCTGCGCAGACGCCCACCTGAACAGGAAGAAGCTGAGGCCCAGCAGCCACTGCAGGGGGGGAGGAGAGAGGGAGACGATCAGGACCTGCCAGACACTCAGACTCACGCACAGCTGCCCAGCATCGCCCAGATAAGAATCTCAACCCTTCAGTCCCTTTTGCTTATTTAGCTGCTGCTTTTCTCCAGTCTGATTTGAAATATTACACCATTTACCCAGTTTCACAGTGGGGGGAATTCGGGGTATGAACTACAAGGGAACTGTCACTAACCACTGTACCACCTCTTCAAACAACCTGGCTGTGCATCTGAAGAGTCAGCGTTTGTTTTCATCAGGTGTGTGTTTCATGTACTTATAGCTACGGTACCTCAACATGCTTTTCTGGAACATTCTCAAGGTATAATGGTATTACTTTCGTCCCTTGAGACTACAGCCGCTAAAGGAAACAGTGTTTTCAGAGCCCAGTGGCTTTTTCCCTGTTGTGCTGTCATTTACTTGCACAGCAGATATTTTGTTCTGTATGGCTTGTATCAGACACTCAAGGGTTAAAATATCATGACCATGAGCCCAGTAGCACGTGACAGCCAACCGTGCGATCGGCCTGGTTGTCACAAACTGTCAGCGAGTTTCACTACTAACATAACACTGATCTAAGTTACGAGGATAAAGGTGGTCCCAGTTTTCAGCCCAGTCCTCAAGCTTTCCTCTAACACTGGATTGAGTCTTCTGTGACGCACTTGAGCCGAGAAAACCTCGTGACAGTAAAAGGGGTGACAACCAGCCCTGGTCTCTCCTGCTCTAGTCGGTGGGATGAAACGGGGAAGCTTCTGACTGGTGTTGATCACTGCACTACCTGCTGCCTTGGTGAAACTGGATAAATGAATACATGGAAATGTAGGATACTGTAGTCTAACAGCATGGATGGATGGATGGATGGATGGAGAGAGTCGGGCGGCAAGAAGCACAGCTGATCAACTACCTGCAAACAGAAGAGGATGAAGGTCACCATTCCACACCAGCTGTGTAGGGAGTACATGTTGGCTGTCTTGATACTGCGATGGAAGTCAAAGACGGCTGCAAAACCTGAGAAACCGTTTAAAATTTAAAATTCGTCTTGTTGCGGAAACTTCTGTGAAAGCCAGAGGATGAGTTTCAAAAGAAATGCTATATTTGTTCACAAGTATGAGAAGTCTGGAATCCATTAGAGAAACGTATATAGTTTTCCCAAACCGGATGTGGTTATGTGGGTGGCACCGTCCATCAGTTGAAGAAGAGGAAAGAAGATGGAGGTCATAGAAAATCTAAAAGCCCATCCGGCAAACACCCTGTGCTGTGCTAGGAGTGGTACAGCTCATCACCAGGTTGCCACAGCAGCATGACAGGCGTTTGAGAGTGGCCAATTAACTGGCCAACTGTCTTGGGACTGTGGGGAAGTCCACACAGAAGGGGGGGGGTGATAGGCACAACTGTTCAAAGACTGATTTGGACTGAAATCCGCACCCAAACACCCCAGATGCTGTGGGGCAGTAGTGCTACTCATCATGCCACCCAAAAGTGACACCACTATTGTTTTATGTCCTTTACATAATGGAAAATAATGAAAGGTCCACTCAAGGTGGAAAAACTAGTTGCCTTTTCACAGTCAATAACTGGTTGCACCACCTTTAGCTGAAATGACTGCAACTAAATGCTTCAGTAGAGGAATTCTGGCCACCTCCTCCATGCACAACTGTTTAAGGTTACAAAAACTTGCAAGTTTTATGCATCAACAGCTCTTTTCATGTCTTGACATAGCATGTCAATAAGGTTCATGTTAGGGTTTTGTCTGGACCATTTCATAACTTTGTTTCTTTGTCAGCCGTTCTGTTGACCTGCTTGTATATTCAGGATCATTGTGTTGCTGCCTGACACAGCTATGCTTGTGCTTTAACTTAAACTCATGGCCTGACATTCTCCATTAGAATGTTCTGATACAAAGAGGCGCTATGGGTTGCTTCACTGGTAGTAAGCTGCCCAGGTCCTGTGAGAGCAGAACATCACCAGCCTGTCAAGCTGCCACTGCCATTTTTGCCTGTTAGTAGAAGGTGCCAGATTTGGTTTTCACCACATGTAAAGGGACCCATGTTGTCCAAGAACATGCTTCCAAAAGTTCTACGAGACAACCACATGTTTTTTGGTGAAGAGTAGATGAGCTTTCATGGTTTCCATCTTGCAGCTCTTCCATCCCATCATTGTTAGTACAGAGTTACAAACACCAACTTCAGAGGAGGCAATGAAACCTGCATCACCCTGGGTATTGTCCTGGGCTTCTTTTTGAGCTCATGGATGATATTATGCCGTGAGCATGGCAGGACAACCACTTCTAGATGGATTCAATCACAACTTTTCCAGAAGGAAAAGTCTGTGTAACTCAGTTCATACTGCAGAGATGTTCAGAAATTTCTTGTGACAAGTCAGGATGCACCTTTATGAATCTGTTTTGCCAGCATAAGTTTTGCTACTAATGGTTTTGGTTAAATGTTGTATTGGACTGGAGCAAATCAGGCGTTACTGTGCTTTTAACAGCTGACTAATTACCTGCATATTTAGGACTCAAATGTTAGGAAGCAATTACTTTTTCCACACATTGTTCTCTTGCACACCATGGAAATGACATAAAAACAATGCAGGTGTCATTTTAGCTCGCTCAGAACTCAATTTACCATTGGAGACGACAAAGCTCTGACCAAAATCCATGTCAAAATGCTGCAACTCGGAGACAACAGGAAGAGGCGGCAAATACTTTTTCACAGCACAGTACAGCATGTAGAACCACCAGGTCCTCCACCACATAAGTCTGCACTTACCCACGACACCAAGGACCAGGGCGATGAGGTGGAGCACGGCGTGGAGAATCTTCACGGCACGTTTGCTTTCGTTCCGAAACACCCGGTAGACCAGGATTGCTGGAGAGTGAAAAGGCAGGAACATCTGCGTCATAAGTCAGGTCACTGGTATCATTAACACACCATTTCACAGTAAAAGTGCCACAGAATGACTATATTCAGTAAAAGAAACACCCAACTAGTCTGAAGTCAGTAAGGACCTCAGCTAAGGTTTTAATGTTAGATTTAGTCATTTTGGGCTTTGAGAGATTTAAGATCCATAAATCTGCTTTGCAAAGGGCTAAAAGCTCAACTGAAGTTTACCATGTGCCAAATAGGAACGGAGATCATAATAAGAGACGCGCGGAGCAGATGAAATGTGCTTCTACAAGCAGCCATTTTCTACTAGTCACACAAATGTTCCTTCCAACCCAGTCAGCCTGAAGACCTGCAAGTAGTTCCACGGAGACTTCAGCTGCAGCATGAACGCACACGTTTGCTGGGAGAGGTGGCAGCTGGTAGTGTGGAGTGGGGCTGAGTTCACCTGCACCGCTAAGCTTGTCAGTAATGTCAGCAGCTCATTTAACTTGCCTTACAGGTGGCTCTCGAATCACCATGTCCCGAAAGGTTAGGGTGCAATCGAATTACAGAGGCAGCACTGCACACCCGCGAGCTCCAGCTGATGTGATTAATTCCACAATTGGTAAACACATTTGCTTGCAATCCCTTTTGAGATGTTACCAGCAGATTTCATCATGAATTTAAGTCAATGTTCAAGGCTGGGGGCAGAACTTTGGATAGTGCCATATGTTAGTTTCCTCCAGAAATAAGGAAAATTCTGATTTACTCATGGAGGCAAGATGTCCGGCAAATAGCTTTTGAGAAGCAGTAAATCACGGATCAACCCATATTCCTCTCAATGTCTAATTCACACACACAGGCACCCAAATTGAATCCCACTTCTTGCTTTATCAACCACTTCCTGTTGCACTGTTTTGTTTTCAGACTAGACCCCCGAGTCTCTGCCACCAGCACAGGGGCCAGGCGCTTGATGCTATCAGTATGAGTGGCCTTCATCTCCCTGAACAGACAGCATGGTTAAAGTGGCACAAGCTCACTGAGATGCCTGCTAATGGGTCTACTGTTCCCTTTAAGCCCAAGGCCCGGTCTGTCAAACAGCTTGTCATGAATAAGGAGGGTTTTCACGATGCTCCATATGCGAGAAGATTAGCTGACAGACATGGTGTCCACAGGCCAAATCCCTGCTGCTCCAGCTCTATCACCATCACTCAGAGAAGTTCCGTAGTCTCCGTGTCACTGCCACGGAAAGAACAGCCATTGTCCTCCATCTACAGAGTGAGTCATAAAATGAGTAACAGCTCCACCCATCCAAACCAAGCCACATTCGCTGCTGCACAGTCATGCTTAATAACAGACGTCCAATAAAACCTTAAGCAGACCTCTAGCTGCTGAATACTGGACACAAGCTGTGCAGGCAGGAAAAACAAAATGGCAGCCAATTTAAGAACCAGGCACATCTTAGCTTCCAAAAGGTAGCAAATGTTAATACGTATACATGGTCCTGTAAGCAGGCCAGAAGTAATAAAGCTCATTGTTTTCTCCCATTACAGCAGTTTTAATCCTTTGAAAGCTGAGGCAGAATAGTAACTGGTCACACTGGTTGCTTTGAGAGGCAGAGGTGCAGGAAAAGGAGTCCATATCAGACCCCCGGGACTTTAAGGCTAAATGTGATGAAGCTGGACCCACGCAGGAGAGCCAGGCTCACTGATGCAATTACCTCCCACGTGATCTCCTACCAAGTGAATTCAATTTGCTCCACTTTTCCCAACAGTGGAATAAATAACCTAAACAAAATTTACGTCCCAGCCATTCCTGCAACTTCAACCTCATCACCAAGATCTGCTGGTCCTGAGCCACTGCACAGGTGATAACTGCAGTGCTGCAAAGTCATGGAACAGCCAACAAAAGCAGAAACTTATCATTCTATCACCATAATTATAACTGCACATTAAAGTCATTGTATCTCCTTTTGCAATTTAACCATCTCAACATGGTCAGATGCCCATCTCAAGCGTTAATCACGTTTTGAGAGAAATGGTTTAAAATGGACTTAAACGTGACCTTTTAAAATTATTAGCTGCCTGAAGCTCATGGGTCCGGTACTAAATTACAGTGAATTCCTACAGCAGTAACTCAGTGTTACTTACACATGGCCATATGATGTATGTTATGCGTGTTGTCGGTTTCTGGGCAGGAGATTTGTATACGGCAGTGCAAAGCGGCCTAGTGACACCAACGGCGGCGCAGCACTGACCGTCTCCGTAGAGGAATACCAGCCCCAGGACCATACACAGCGGGTGCACGTTGAACTCGTGGGCGGAGCCGTCCCAAGCGTAGCCGCCCCGGTAGTGTCCCATCCACACGCCGGTGATGACCACACAGGCAAGACCCAAGACCTGGGAGGTGGCCACGTACCAGGGGAGGCCAGTCGGCCTGGACCCCGAGTCTGGACTGTCCGCCATAGGCCTGCAGCGTGAGAGAGCTACAGCTGGTCACCTGTTAAGTGCCAGATACTGTCGACTCTTATAAAGAATAAATGAAATAGATAATCTGCACTCCGACAGACTCGCCGATTAACATATTGTCCACTTTTACACACATATAAACATATACATTTTCCAGACTAGGGGGCACACTTAACAACCAATAATAGAAATACCTGGTATTTCCCAAAACGTACAGAAAAAGAAGTTTATTTTCTTTGCTGAGTAATATGTTGCAGTGCTCCTTGGACCTACATCATTTCAAAATGCTTTACGTTAATTTGCTGAGGCAGGATGGGATGTGATACACATTTTTATTAACTGCACAGGTGCAAATGTTTGCCACTCGGCCTCAAGGGATCCTCTAAAACCTGCCATATTTGGCCAAAAAAGGCTGCCTTTGAAGCATTGGCTTCTTCCGATTACTTATAAAATAATGTGTTTCATGTGTAACTGCATTTAAACCTCAGTTGTTAATCTCCTTAAATCTGGGGTAAATCTCAGGCAATGACTGTATAACATGACCACGCGAGAAATCTGTAACTGGTGGTTTTGGTTTTAAAATCACAGGATATTTCTTTGAAGTCGTGATTCAAGGGATCAAATAACTGTGGATTTATGTTTTGATTTACTGTTTTATTAAAACTGCTCATTTAAAACAGTTGTGAAGTATGGGATGTTCAGTTACAGTAGTTCCTAATGTTAAACATGTTTTCTTCCTCCAAGGAAGAGGAGGTGATGATAATGCTGAGCAAACAGTTACAACGTTCTCATCACATTGGTTCTAGAAACGTAAGAAATATTCCTCATAGTTGAATATTCTGTTCATCGATGGTCCCCTTGTGGATTTAAAAGTGCTTTATGAGTGAGTGAATGATACTGGCTAAAGGAAGAAATGACTGACACGTGATAGATGTGAAAAGACTAAAGATGCCAGCCGGTACAGGCATTATTCACGAGTGTTTATATTAAATTGTGGAAAACGGAGGCGCTCGTTGGAAAAACAAGCGATGCGGTCCCCTGGATCTGCAGCTCCTCACTCTGAATCGATACAGTAGAAGTTACCAAGTTTCATAAACATACCCGGTTGTATGAAAAGTATAAATGGGGGGATTAATAGTCGGAAGGCAGTTTGGAGAAGAGTGGCAGCGGAATGAACTGATATGTAAAAATACTGTGGAACATGCGCAGTGCCGCGTGACTTCGCAGATGCGACACTCCAGTCGGTTTGAAACTAAGCTTGAGAAGTTGGTGCGGGAAAACAGCGAGTGTTTGCTCATCCAGCCGGGCGGGTGTCCCGCGCGCCGAAGGAAAGCACCGCCTCACCCAAACGCACGTATCTACCCCCCGCGGAGTGATCCACATCCCCACGTTTCTTACACACAGCACAGCGTTCCGTACTGGACCGGGCGGCACAGACACGGTCTTTCACTGCATCTGCAACTTTCACCACGCTGGGCACGGACGACAGTCGCCTACCTGTAGCTGCACCTGCTTGTTCCGCGACAGCTCACAGTCCCGGATGTCCCCGGTGGCTCACGGCGATTCCTCCTTATTTACTTTGGCTTTGGTCCAGACGGCCGTTTTCAACAGAGCTGTGAAGAGGAAAGAGCTGCGAAGCGCTGGTTCTGTTTGGTGACGGAACAGGGGGGGGACACGTCCTCACCACCGAGCGGGGCTGAGACAAGACCACCCTCCCGTTGCCCGGAGCAGCGGCGCATCTGGAAGAGGGGGTGTGGCCAAGAGGAGGCTCCGAACAGACTGCGCAAGGTGATTGGTTGGAGGAGGAACGTTACTATGGAAACCGAGAGAGTGAGCTGGCTGATGCGGATAAGCTCTCCGGAAGGGAGCTGTTGAGGCCAATTCCATTTTGTTTTTTCTACGCTAAATTAATGAATATCAGAGTCGAAGGCACTTTTTATTGTCATCGTAACCTGACTTTTTCAGAAAATATCAGAAAGAATTCAAGGAAAAACAATACACAACTGAAAAAGTTTGATGGAAAACAGCAGGTGATGTGGGGCCAGCTGTCGCCTTGCTCTGAAGGACCCGCCTTCAAATGCCACCTACTGCAGTATTAATGTACAGTACCTGAAAGTAGCACTGGCCCACCTTAGTGTTTCTCATATTTTGTTGTTTTACAACACTGAATCACCGTAGGTTTACTCATTTACTCCCTTCCATTAACTGCTTGTCCTCATGAGGGTCCTGGCAGTCCAGAGCCGGTCCCGGAATCACCGCCTGTCACGCTAAGCGGCATAAACTCTGGACAGGATTCCAGCTCATATCACGGTGGCCTCACATGCATTCTGTCACACTTTCATACACTCAAGGCAATTCAGAGTCACCACCTTACCTGAAATACATGTCTTTGGAGTGTGGGAGAAAACCAGAGCACATGGAATAATGATACAGATGTGGAGAACATGCAAAAGTAGGCCTTTTTCTGCAGTGATCAACATAAAAACACTCTGATGGCAAAGTAAAAACATTTTGAGAGTTTTCAGATTTGAGATATCCCTCCGGTATCATTGGTGACTGTGTCATGGTCAGGGTTGTGGTGGTCCAGTGTCTATATTGAAATCACTGGGCACCAACTTATGAAGGTACTCCCTGGAAGGGTCTTTAGTTCATCACAGGGTGGCCACACACAGTCTCACACTGTGGCCAATTCAGAGTGACCAATTCATCTGAAATGCATTGCACCACAGGGACAGTAAAGGGGGGGGGTCTGGCTGAATGGTGTGAAAGCAGTAAAACAGGAAAAAAGTCCAAAGGGGTGAAGAGGATGAATGTGTTTGTACAAAGTTCAGTGTAGTGACCATCATGGTGGGGAAGTGTGACCCCCCCCCCCCCCCGCCCCAGGCACTGTGAGACCGAGAGAAGGACCAGGAACACCACGGTAAAAACAGAGTAATCCATCAATCGCGCAAAGGGCGAAGGAAAGCTGTTATTCCAAAAGGAATTACAAAGTTTTAATTTATCTATTTTACATAGAATTGAAAAGACCGTTTTAATTTTCTTATAAATTTTCACCTAAATTTATTTATACGTGGGTTTACTTGTTTGTCAGTACAGTGATTATTTTCTGTCTTTTATTGTTTTTTTCAGTTTATTTTATTATTCTTTATTATTCTGTATTGCTTATCAATTTGGTTTTCTTTTCAGTTTGTTTTAACGATTAATTGCTTAGCCTGTTTTAGCGTCGTTCTATTCCAACCCAGAACACCGAGTTGTTGCAATAGAGCAAAAATTACACAGGCGTTTTATTCGTTCCCATTCAGACGGGACCAGGAAACAAACGGTTCATTTCAGTTGAACTTCCCCAAAACCGCTAGAGGGAGCCAAATAACGCAAATTGTCTTTTCACGCAAGACAACGTTTCCCAGGAATACTGGGAACGTCGAAGGGCGCGAAAAACTAAGTGTTACAACACTGCAAGAGCTAATAATAATAATAATAATAATAATAATAATAATAAGCGTCATCATCAGTTCAGTACATTTTACTTCCACTGACACAATAAAAGGCCTGGGGCGGCTGTAATCGACACACACATACACAACCACAAATGTACTGTGTCCATGTCACTCCAGTGTGCGTCGCTGTCAGTGTCACTGACATGGTCGATCAAGGTGGCCAGTAGCTTTTATATATCCAGAAATTTAAAAATGAATAAGAAATAGTACATGACAGACCTGACCCTCTACACATGAGGGATGCAGGATAATAATAAGGTTTACTGATACATAAAAATTCCCTTCTCACCAAGTTTTCTCCTGTGGGGGGGGGGGGGGCAACTTTCCTCAGACTCAGGCTCCTACCGGTATTTTTGCTGTTCCAGGACTGAGCTCTTCTGGACTGAGACTGATGTTGTCATAACCGGTATCTGATGGAGCTCCTCCTCCAGCTTAGGGATCACAACCCCAAGTGCTCCCGTCACCAGTGGGACCACCTTGGTTTTCACCTTCCTCGTTCTCTCCAGTTCTACTTTCAATCCCTGGTGTTTCTCCAGCTTCTCATATACTTTCTTCCTGAAGTTTCTGTCACCTGGGATAACCACGTCTATGAACACTACTGTTTTCTCCTTATCTGCCAGCACTATATCTGGTTGGTTGGACAGTATCTTTTTATTTGTGTGGATGTGGAAGTCCTCCAGCATCTTGGTTCTGTTGTTCTCCACCACTCTCTGTGGTTCCTCCCATTCAGACTTGGGAGAGTCTTGGCCATATTCTGGGCAGATGTTCCTGTATATGATCCTGCCACTTGGTTGTGCCTCTCAGTATTTGCTGTCTCTGCCTGCATGCTGCAGATGCTACCAGGAGCTTGAGTGTTTCAGGGGCTTCTTTGCATAGTCTGCAGCTGGGCTCCTGCCTGATGTGGTACTTCTGTGTCAGCCGACTCGGTGCTGAGTGTTTCTTCCTGTAATGGAATGATTAGTTTCTCTGTACGGTCCTTCAGTCCTGCTTTTTCCAGGGTTTCTTCAGCCTCCTCCTCAGCCACCTCTGCTGTTTGTCTGCAGTTCATTCCATTGTGGAGCTTATCCTACTATAGTGTGTCCTTCTCTTCTGCTCAGATGTTCCCCTAACAGCTCATCTTCAAGGGACATTGCTTGCATGTACTCACAGGTGTTTCATATGTCATTCAGGTCAGTAGTCTTAATATTTTCTAGGTCCCTACTTTCCAGCTGCTGCACAGTCTCTAAGTGTTGGATTTGGGCAGAAATCCTCTGTGTTGTAACAAGTTTTGAGGTCTTGATGTTGGCAACTTCGATTTCCTTTCTGGGCCAACTAACTATAGTACCAGTATGTGATGACTGGCTGGGCACATGTGTTAACAGCTTTGATCTTTTTCTTTCCAGTCAGCTGCCTCTTTAGAAGCTGTCTTACTTTCTCAATGTTATTGTATGAGGCTGTTTTCCTAGTTTCTGCGTGACTGGAAGATCCCCAGGTAGTTGTAGGCATCTAGTATGTGGCAATTCCAGTTCTCGTTGTCCTGATCACTTACCCTCTTTTTCTGTGAGTTTCATATATCAGTTTGTTTGTTTCTGTTATTTTTTGGGGGCTGCTGATACTGCTGCATTCATATCTTTTAGCATTCTGCCTGATAGTATCTTGACACCAAGTCTAGGAAGCCTAAGAGAGTGTTCTCCTCTGCCCATCGTGCAGCACATGTAGCCTCTTTCATTAGGCTCACTGCTGTCTTAGCATTTCACCAAGTCCTTACGATCAGATCTTGTCTATCTATGATTGGTTCAATGTCCCACTGGACATGGACCTTGTTAATCTAATGTAATGTAGACAACATCTGAGCTGAGACTCTCAGTTCTTGTTTATACAATATTTCAGGGCATAACTAATAATCATGTGGTCATCAACGGGGTCTTTAAATTAGGCAAATCTAATGCCAGGAGACACACAACACATAACAGGTTCCACAGCCAACATGTGGAAGCCATGTGTAGAAAAACTAAGTACATCCCATGATTCAGTAGTGTGCAGAACCACCTTTAGCAGCAATAACTTTAAGTAATTGTTTACTGTATGAGTTTATCAGTCTCTCACATGATTTTGGAGGAATTTTGGTCCACTTCTCTTTACAACATTGCTTCATGTTATTTCTACGTAGTTTTCTATGTATAAACAACATCTCAGTAAGGTTGAGTTTTTGACTTTCACTTGGCCATTCAAACGCCTTTATTCTATTTAATGTGGCCTGATCTTCATCTAAGTCACGATAATAGGCAAACACGAGCTACTTAATGCAATGACAAACACATAATTGTACTTCATGTCAATACTGAATAGGACATTCATGAAGCTGGAACAAGCTACAAAAGCATTGAAGATGTTAAAGATCTCTGCCAGTTCACTAGTGCACTAGTTCTGGCTCCCCGGTGAGAACACACTGGGCGCAAAGGGGTTTGGGGGTCAGGACAGCAACACACACAGATACCCCCAATGATTTCACTTCAGGGAGGTGTCTGTGTGTTGTTGTCATTGCCTGCCCTCATCTTTACCTGTACAACCGTGCTGTTTTTCCCTTTAATGGGAACTGTGATGATTGCCATATGTTTGCGCTGTTTCTCGCAGTCAGACACAGCGAGAGCTGGGTGCCACGTGTGCTGGTGATGTACAGCCGGGCTGCTTAAAATTCGATGCAGGCGCGCGGCCGACAGAAACCATGACAACTGGCGAGCGCCTCTTATCACACATGCTGCAAACTTGCAGTCCTGCCTGTTGTCATTTTCCTTTTTCATAAAGCACACATTACTATGACTTGGACGATCATTTATTCCACAAAATTGCATTTATATTTACTCACTTGTTGAGCAGGTTTTCTCCAAATTCACTTACAGTGACAAGTGTTTGAGAGAACTTAATACATTTATGGGTTAGAAAAGGATTTTTTTCAGTTAACTGCGAGTGAATTAAAACCAGAAATGTACATCCTTTCCGAAGAGGGGTGGTGGTGTTGTGCCCCACTGTAGTTCTGGAGTCCTGGGTGCGAAATGTCTCTCCACGGTGACACTGACAATATAACGGAATGTTGTAAGCCGGTTAAAGTCAACTGATACAGCAAGATTATTGTGCTGTGTAAATTGTTAAACCTGTGGAAAGTTAACTAACATTTTAAGCTGTTGGTGGTAGATATAAATAAACAAAATCTAGCCCCCCCCCTTCTTTTCTCTCTCACACGCACACACACAGACACACACAGACACACACACACATATGAATAATAGGAGAGTACAGGACAGAATTTATTAATTCCTGCAGGGACATTCACCTGTATAGCATCTTAACGAAGGGACACATAAGAGGAGACACATGAGAAAAAGTGCAAAACATTTACAGTCAGGTACATTTTAGTTGGGTAGATGGTCCTATTACTTTAAAGGGACGCAAACTGGGATAAGTGGACATGTGATAAGTGAATAGTTCATAGTTAATACACAACAATTGTTTCTTTCGTGATGGTAAAGCAGTTGAACTGCCGCGCTGCCATCAGCTTGACTTGTTACTTTTCAAGCTGTCGTTTCACAAATGAAAAATAAGGAAGATATAAAGGCATTTTATGAATAAAAATGATAAAGGAGCTGCAAAAGATAGTGATGAGTTTGACACTTGTGGGGTGGAGGTGGAATCTGGTTCAACATCAAAGGGCAGATGGCGCCTCAGAGAGAGCAGAAGATGGTGAACCTACAGACTACCCACCTTCACTGGTGGCCATGACAGAATCAGTGAACATCCCACGTTCGGTGGAGGCCAGCGGCTGTACCTCCTGTGAACATTTATGCAAACTTCAAAATGAGGCTATTCAGCTTCGATGTGCAAATACTAGGCAGTACTGTGTAAAAGACTATTTTGCAAAGAAATAGCAAACTTGACACTTCTGAGGACTGTAAATAATAATACTTTACACCTTCACATGACTGTATGTGTGTCTATATTTCTTTGTTTTGCTAGTAATTTCTAGAATTTAAAACACAAATATGGATAAGTGAATACTCCACATAACGATACCATAGGTCTGGTCCCAATGTTATCTCATAAAGAAGACTTGACTGTAAATGAAAATGAGATAACAGAAGATAATTACCGGTTACAGTAAAGTGGGACAAACTTAGGGACTCTGAGGCCACAGGGCTCCTTTACTGTAGAAGATGCTCCTGGTTCAGCAGTCAAGATCAGGGAGGACTGCATGACCAGGAGGAAGAGACACAGGAAGGGGAACGAACGTTTAACTACAGATACTTCACTGACTGGGCTGAGAAGGATCAAACCCCCCACTGAAACTGAGGAAGGAAGGGAAGGAGGAAACCATCTCCACCACTATCTCCACCACTCCCTCAGATAAGTACCCCTTAAGGGGTACTATGGAGTCTGGATAGAATACTGGGGAGGATGGAACTTTTTTCTTGAAAAACTTTGAATTTTAATGGATTTTATGTGTTTTAACGGTTAGAGTTAATGATTTAGGTCATTTTTTAAAACGTTCTTGATGTTGGTATTTAACATGTTATTGAGTGTTGTAGCTTGAGGTAATGTGCTGTGGTTTGGTCAGATTTATTGCATCAGCTGGTTTGCATGTATTTGTGTTGGTTTAGATCTATACTTGGTATTATTGGATAATGTGCTTTGTGTGTTGCAGGTAATGAATATCATTTGTTGACGTGGAAAGTGTGGCATAGCCTGATGTTGATGTTCTGCTTCCATGAGTTTTAAATGATGTTTTTGTGTCCATGTATATTATGTTGTGAAATAATCTGTGGTTGATTTACTCTTTTATTTTGGATCATTGCCTTGTTGCACCATCCATGTTCTATTAAGCAGCAGATGTTGGATGGCTACCATGACATTTTCCTGTAAAACTTCTTGACATGGTTCTGAATTCTTTGTTCAATCAGTAATTGCACGCAATCCAACACCCTGAGGCAGCAAAGCAGGCCCAAACTATGATGCTCCCTCCACCATGCTTCATAACTGGAATGAGGTTTTTGGGGAAAAAAATGCTGTACATCTCACGTACGTTTGCAAAATACCACCTGGGACAGTGTTATGTGGACAGTGGAAAGTTGATATTTTTGGTGGAAATGCACGCTGCTATGCTTGGAAGGAAAAGGGCCCTGCACACCAACACCAAAACCTCACACTTCTGTGGGTCATGTTAGTGATGTATTATATTTGAACTGTGAATTATCTATGTTGAATGTGAGATATTAACGGTGATACGCGATTTTAAGTGGTTAGTTGTAAGTCTATTCTTCCGATTTGTATGATTGATGTTAGGTTTCAGTCATGTCAGCTTAAGTGCTGGGGATATATTGTGCTTAAATTTAAGTGAATCATGGACTCTGGACAAGAGACATTAAGGGTGGCAGATCTTTTTATGAAACCTTTATGAGAATTCTCTCTGAATGGTGAGTTCAGTGTGAGACTTCAGGTGAATTGTTCTAAAGATGTTCTCATTGTTGAAATGTTTATGTTAAAGTGTCTTGTGTTTTATTTAATAAAACAATAATGTTTAAAAACAAGTAGTAAGTACCAAAAGAAAATAAGAATGCTTATCAGTGGGCTAATAGAATCAGCCCAAGTTGACCACAGGTGCTCATATTTGCAGTTGAAGTGCAGGCCCGCGTTCGCTTTGGTGTTTTTATTATAAAGAAAACCTCAGTAGTTTCACTGGGTGATGTAAAAGTGAAAGACTTTTAATAGACTTTGCACTCATGCAAATATGCAGCAAATATCCTTCATCTGCATTAAGTGCTATACCTTTTTCACAAACTGGCAGGTTAGCGATGAGGATGTATTTAACAGTGCATATATCAGCTGTACTATTTATGTAACGGTAACAACACTGACGGCGTAATAATCGATTGATACCCAAGCAGCAGACAACAAAACCACGAAGCAAAAATGATATTTAATCACGACCATTTGTAGCACCATTGCTGAATGAACTCATCCAGAACTGATACAGTAACAATGCTTTTCTCACGCCCCCTGATCCGTCTGCCACGCCCTCCGGATCACTAAACGCCGACCCCTGCTCCTTGTTACCCGAAATGCTATATAGACCTGCGCCTCTCGGTAAAGCCGGTGTGACGTATTGCCGGTGACGTGTCTGCGCATACGGAGCAGGTCTCTTGGTCGCCTCACCCGGCCTCGACCCCTGCCTTTCCCTGACCACCGTTTAAGCCCGTTCTGTTGTTTCGCCTGTACTATCCTGACTATTGGTTTCGACCTCCACCTGTTTTGTGACTACGATTTTGGACCCCCCCCCCCCCACCCCCCCCTTAACGATAAACAAAACTCATCAAATTGTACCTGCGCGCGTCTGCATCGTAACTCCAGCGTGACAGCTTTGGCCCGTTATTTTTCTTGTAGGATGGATATAACTTTATTAGTCGCTGGAGGGAAATTAATATTTTTATATAAGTAAGTAATAACATTAAGGCGTTTGTTAACATAGTAAGATTGCTGACATTTTCTCGAACAAAGGCGTCAGTAAAATAAATGGCTTAGTGTACCGTCGTATGTAGTTTTGTGAGCACTAAAGAATAAGTATTGATATACAATCAATTATTTAATTTAATTTGTTTGCAGTCAACTGCTGATATATACTGCAAATAACTGAAAGATGTCTTTTAAGGGACAGCAGGTACAGCTGTTCTGTGAGCTGGGTTCACGTCCCCCGCAGGCTCCGTGTTCAAGGTACTTTCCGTAAATCTATACATGAAGCACAATGAATGGGTGAGGCGGTGCAGTGTCCATCATCTGAACCGTAGACGTCAACAAACCAGTGCTAACGATGACAAATTAACTTTCGTGGTCTCTGATATTATCATAACTGCCGGGTTTATATATTAAAGGCTGTAATTCGGGGGGTTTCCGCTATTTTTCCGCCGATGCCCTGTTCGCCCGCTCGATCGCAGACGCAGCGCCCACTCGGTCATACACACTTCACACACACGGCGGAGCAGCTCCCGAGGGACACGGCGCGGGGTCGCGCGCAACTACCCCGCCGTCCTCGCGCAGCGGGTTACTCGCCGGTAGCTACGCTTGAGCCGTTCTATTTTTAGCGCTCGCTCCTACGGCTAGGTCACGTGACGCAGACGGTGACGTCAGCGCCAATGTTGTTGTCGGCGGAGGAGCTGCGAACATGGAGGACGAGCAGCCGTGACGGGCTCGCGCCACTCCGCATCGCCGCATAGACGGACGCCCGATTGCCAGTGAGACCGGCGCTGAGCGAGAGAGCTGAGGTTCCTCCTTTAGCAGGTAGGCGTTCGTGCGGGGCCCAGCTTCCCTCGGGTTCGTTCGGTTAGGTCTGCGAGCGGCTCCCGGACCGCACCGCTGACACGGTTAACGTTTAAACGGTGTGTGTGTGTGTGTGTGTGTGTGTGTGTGTGAGTGTGTGTGTGAGAGAGCCGAGAGAGGTGCAGCTGCTGCAGCTGTGAGGCGGATGTGGAGGAGGATGCGGATTTTGTCAGTTTCTCTGGTAATTTTCCTTCAGTTATGTGCTATGTGGTTGGTGGGGCTAGTGTGTGTTCGTGAAATGTGTCTATCACCGCACAAAGTGTGTGTGTGTGTTTGTTGTAATGAAACAGTGTGTGTGTCTGTGTGTGTGTTGTGGTGAAACATTGTGTGTTCGTATGGCCGCACCTCGCGGGATTCTGACTTGGTCTGTTTAACACGGTAAGGAGTCGTTTACCATGTTCTAGAGGCGCGGCTCTCTGTCTCTCTCTCTCTCTCTCTCTCTCTCTCTCTCTCTCACACACTCTCTCACACACTCACTCACTCACTCACTCACACACACACACACACACACACACACACTTCGGTCTTCCGGCGACACTGACCGCTCCGGCATCGCTCCTTATTTATATTCATTCACACTCTGCATGAACGGTACATAATCTTCAGCCGACGCTTCAGGGCGAGCAGCATCAGAGGTAAGAAGATGTAGTGATATTATTATTATTATTATTATTATTATTAACATCAGCAGCAGCAACAACAATAGTAGTAATAATTCATAATGCATATACAGCTACTGTAGTCCAGTGTAAACGATGTATCAGTGTTTCACTGATAGGCTACATCTCACATATATGTCTGGGCATGTGGATATATGCTGTATATATATGTATCTGTGTGGATACATCTGTCTCTTCATATGGAAGATGTGATCATGCATGCGCGCGCACACACACACACAGAACCATGAATGAAAAGTGACATTACAGGGGAAACAGGTCGATATCTTGACACTTGCTATGCCCATGTTTACTGTTGTACAGCGGTTTTGCCCTTGATCGTGAATTTGGCCTGACCTGTTGGCAGTGGCAGGAATATGATGATGAAGCAAAACGGGTAAACCATCCAAACTCATTAGCCCTCATTCTTGTCTGTTTTTGTCATTTTGCTTACTTTTACATTGACTGGACATGTTTGTGTTCATTTTGGGTTGGTGAGTGTGTGTCTTTGTGTGTCTGCCTCAGCTCCTGTTGTATATGTGATATTTCTCTAAAGGATAACATTTATCTTTTGAATGCTGAATTGTGGAGATGAATGTGATTTCAAACTGTAGTCACGAGGTAATTTTAGTACATTTTTCAGTCGCGTTTAATAATATATGTTCAGTTCTGTACATGCAGATATAAGATGATGTTTGTCATTCTTAAACTTTGGCCATTAAAGGGACTGCATTAGCAGGCTTATTTGTGTGGATTTATTTCAGTTTTTTTCTAGCTCATTATGATTTATTTTCTGTAATTATTGTTTGTTATTTACTTCCATTAAATGTGTTATCCATTTAAGTACCTGGTTTCACTCTCTTTTAGAGACCCCTCTGAAATGACTCCATCAGACAGGTTACATTGCTGCTGTTCTAAAGCACTCATTAACAGGGGGCAGAGGTGTATGTGAACAAAATGTAAATTGAACAGATGTGTTTTTGGTGTTTAGTGCATGGACAGACAGCCTTGTGATGGTTCATGTGCTCAGCTTATTAGACTGTCAACTTGCATGGCCTGTATCTTGGCTAATCTGAACTCTGTGGCTTTCAAAAGTGCTGCTAGATTCTGTCACATCTGCCTACATATAATGCTAATATTGAGAGCCGCAGATGTGGAGATAAGTTTACGTTTAGGTTAACTTATTTGGATTCTTTACACTTTATAGCCCCTTTGATACTTCAGTTAGTAACCAAGTTTTTAATGGAGGGTGGCTGCAGTGTTCATAGTAATAATAATCTGTCCATCATCCATCCATCCATCCATCCATCCATTACCCTTAATCACTGTTTCCTGGTCAGGCTTGCACTAGTCTTGAGACTATCCTGGTATCACTAGGTGCAGGTTATGAAACTACACTTGGATGGGACACCAGTCCATTACAGGGTAGCCACACACATCACATGTGTGCACAGGCTATGGGCAATTGAGAGTGACCGATTAACCTGAAATACAGGTCTTTAGGCTGTGGGGAAAATAGAGCACCTGGAGGAAAGCCTTGCAGACATGGGGAGAACATGCAAATCCACATAGACTGAACCAATTTGAATCTAAACCCAAACAGCGCAGGCACCGTGAAGCAGCAGCACTACTTGCTGCGGCACTGTGCTGCTTCTAATGATAAACTAGAATTTTAAAATTACTTTTATGATAATTTGGGGTGTTAATGATTAATCAGTAAAAACATTATTTATGGTAATTTGTAGTTAGTAATCTGTGTCTAGCAAAGGAGCATATTTCCTGGAGTATTAACCTAATTTGCACGCTTGGAGTGAGCAGGTTGGCCCATTCTGAGGCACAGCAGATGTAAGCACCTGGTTGTTCAGCTATACAGTGGAGGGGTAGGTAATGTGTTGTGGACTGTTTGTTTTGGAAGTCTAGGACACAGAGAGGCATATAGGGGCTCTAAACCTACCATTAGGCACATTATTCCAATCGTGCTGTTTCCAGAACAGTGGAGGGGAGGACAGTGGTTGAGGGGTCAGCTTTGTGACCACTTTAAAGCAGTAGCGGTGGCTTGCATTTCAATACAGGTGACATGTTTTTGGTGCTGTGACTTTGCTGAGCCCACAGGAGTACCTATTTTGTGGTCCATGAGCCAAAACCATCACCTAGATGTGAGGAGCACCAGGTGCTGCGCGCAGCTAACGTGCTACCTAGCCATTCAAAACGTCAGGAAGCAGCTACCAGCTGTATGCCCTTTGCAAGTAGTGCATAACATGAAAACGGATGGCTGTGATGCCTAATAACAAACAGGAAAGAGAGAACAGTGATACTCTTAAAAAGAAAAAAGTCATTAAAATTAATTTGATTTGAGGTACAGCTGTTGAAATGACTGTTCAATCGTTCTTGCTCTTCACTCGAGCAGATGTTTCCATTGACCAAAATCTTGTCACCCAGAGATGTTGGTGGCCCACAACCTTTCCACAATCTGTGGAAATATGTTCGCTTCTAAAAGGTATGGCAGGAAGTTTCTTTAAAAATGTGTATCTTGTATCAAAAGTATGATACATCTCATATAAAGTCTTAAATAATTTACTCACACTCAGTGGAATTCAGAATGAGATGCCTGTGGACCTCCTTTAAAACATGTTAGCACCGCATCCAAAAATAATATTTTTTCCACAATGTGATTAAAAAAATATAGTCTTAAAGCCTAATTGTGGTTGTCAGGGAAATGAGATATCCCTGGAGTGAACATCATGAACTGGCAAATTTTAATTATTTGTTTTAAACTAAAGATGATATGAATCATTTACCTTATTATTATGCGTTTTCTTATTGCTTTTGATTTTGACAGTTTCAAGTTAACATCTCTGCATATTTTCAGATCTTTTTTAAAAACCAAAAACCTGAGCACTTCCATTAATCTCTGCTTTCAGATGAGATTATTGTAGCTCGGCTTATTTATTTAGTGCAATGCCATGTTAAAACAGCACAATCATGGCACAAGAAATGTTGAGCTGAAAGGCAGCACTGCGTTGATTTTCATGTGTTCTGTATTAGATCATATGCCTAAAAAATACAGAAATTGAGTGGGAAAAGTCCACCATGCATCTCTTCCTGTTATTTTTGATCAGGATTATTGTAATGATCAGGGTGGCATGGCACGTGCGCTGAATATGTTACAATTTTGCTGCCAATTTAACTGGCACACAAATACAGCAAGCTAATGCTAAAATTGATGTGAGAAGCCAAGCCAATTTAATGTTTATTATCAAATTATTGCATCTTGAACCCAAGTGCTGATTTACACCGTGACAAAATGAGGGTGAGAAGGTGCTCAGAACTCACTTTTATTCAGTTAACCCTCAGAACACTGATGTTTTGGGGCAAGCAGCTCTGCAGTGGGCAGGCAGAGTCTTCCAGGTTTAAAGCTTCTTTTCAAGGTTTTTGTGGCCTTAATCCCTGCTTGCATGTAGTTACGATAATGCCCTTGCAGTGCTGGCATTCAGGGCCTGCCGCTTCAGCTGGTTCAGTGTTGCGGCCTCTCTGCTCTGCCTGGCTCCACCATATCCCATTATTTCAAAACACAGCAACGTGGTGGCTCTCTGTCAGTGGTTGCTGCTCTGTTGCAGGGTATCAGAACTTAAGGTCATCGTAGAAGAGATCATGCAGGTCAGAGGCCGGACACGCATTGTACAAAAAACTTTGCCTGAATTGTGGCTCATTTCCCTCACAGCGTTTCAGACAGCGCAAACAATGTTTGTGGTATTTATGTTACTGCTGTGAATGGGGTATAATTCTATGATAACTTCCAAGGAGGGATAAATTAGAGGGAAGTAAATGAATTGGCAGACTTGGCAGACAGGCTGGTGCTTAATCACACCTCAGATGTCCCCATTCCTCTGGTGTACGCGTTGAAAGTTGGATACAAGCGCTGAGCCTTCGGCTTTGATTGCTCATTCAGTGTCTTTTCATTGGCTGTCAAAGTACAGGAAGTCTAGCACAGCATGAGAGAGACTGGGTAGGGAATGTGCCAGGTTCGTCTGAGACTGCGCCACTGTTTTCCCGACGTTGCGGAGTGTAATCCAGTGGTCACCGTTTTGCAGAAGTGGCCTGAGTGTTTGCTCCTCGTTACTTCTTGCTGATGTTGTCAACCTTAGATCAGTTGCTGTTTTTTCTTTCACCTCCTGTTGTTTTGTTTAAGGACATATTGAGACTGTGAATGGTTGCCATGACTGGTCTGGACTAGACCGTTCTTCTGTGTGCTGAAGGCCCAGCAGGTGATTTCTTGGGACCAGAGCTACTACTGAGGTGCATTTAGAGAAAGGGTGGCATAATTTGTTGCTTAGCAGGAGCCTTCCTCCAAAACCGCATACGTGATTTAGGCTTTCTCAGCCAGTGATACAGCTGCATGTTTTCAGTTTAGCATCTCAGGTTAAGTACCTTCCTTAAAGTGACACCACTAGAGTTCTGCCTGGGAGTTGAATCTGCAGCACTTACAGTGATGCCATCTGTAGGTTGGGGAAAAGACACATTGACACACTTTGAAAAAGTAGTGTTTTCAGAATACTTTTGGGTGTCAATAGTCAGCATTTCATTCTCAGGCTTGTATGGCACTTTATCATTATTTAAGCATAAAAGCAAAATGAGTGCCTTATTCAGTTCTGCTTTTATAAGTTAGCCTGTCACCAACATTTGTGGCCACTAGAAGGGAGAATGTTTGTTATGCTGAGATGTTAGCTAGTAAGGCGCATCCCTATGTATTTTCTGTGTAACCCTAAGTAAGGCCTCTTTTCGGGCACCTGTTATTGAGGCAGTCAGATGCTGCTGAGGTGGCCCATCTGCCGTAGCCCTCTGTTTTTATGGCACAACATTAGTGCCACACCCTTCTGTACTTGTTCGTGGCACTGCAGTAGCATTGTGGTCCTTTCACAAGAATCATTTATTGTTGAACACCCTTATGTGGCAGGTATACAAGGAAGCAAGAAATGAAGATCCTTGGGTCTATGGTGCACAGAGCAGGGGGAAGAAAAATTAGAGACACAATAATAAAGCATAATTCAAATATAGGATGTAATAAATAAATAGAAAAAGATACATACACAAGTGTACAGTATATGTACACACAATCATATGTATGTGTATGCACACATACATACATACACACAGGTATGCAAGGTATGCAAACGAACGCGTACAGATACACACGCTGGCACTATACTGACACAGTATGGCTCTACAGTGTTTCATGGCACAAGGATTTTTTTTCTCTGACAGGTATGTTCATTTGCTTACCTTGCCTCCCATCCTGTTATGGTCAAGGGTTGCTGTAGTGGGTTGGTTTGGTTCGTAGGTGGCCCAGTGTACTCTTGCCTGCAGCAGGCCGCTGTGTCTCTAGGCTCCACACATCCTAGGGGAGCATGTGTGAGTCATCACATTAATCATGGGAGAAGTGTTTTGGCTACGCAGAGCAATTATTTCTCTCGCTCGACATCTCTCTGCTTTCCAGTGCTGTTTTTAGTAGCTACCAGGTATGTTTTTTTCTTGTTTAGAATGCCTCTCCATGGGAGCACAGGAGGAGAAGATTTTTTTATTGTGTGCCTTCCTTTAACAAGTGATACATCTGGATACTTTTCTATAAAAGACGTGTACTGCCATGTATTTGTTACAAATTCAGAAAAAAATTGGAAGAAGTTTGTATATTTGGATGGCATCATTAGATGTGCAGTATGCAGCCTTCCCTCACTTTTTGGAGGTAATGCATTCCTGAATAACTAGTTATAATTTGAATTCCCATAAAGATGTAATTGCCATTTTATTCAAGATTTATTTTTGCCATTTATGGTAAAATGCCACCAAATTCTATTAAAATTGACTCAATTACTTCAGTAGCTAAACCCTAGTTGTCATAACAGCACAAGATGTCAATGTCACTTGTGAATTACTCTGTAACACTGTATAGCTGTCTACCTGTACTCGTTCTGCTTTTTTTGTAGGTATTACATCCACTATGCTTAATAAAAGCTTACAAACCAGACATACAGAAGATGCTCAGTGTTTGTCTATTAATGCAGTCTTTAATGCAAAAAAACAAAAGCATTAAAACAATGACGGTCAGTCACTTAAATTAATTAATAAGAAATGAATTCACACTCACAGAACATGGTTTGAAGAGTCAAAATAGGGGCGATGATTACTGAGATTTTAATGCGTGAAACTAGCAAATAAGGGGTAATGGAGGTTGAGAACTTAATACTACACTATAACTGTGAAGAAGACGGCATGGTAGCTCTGGCCTCACTCTGCTCAGTTGTAAGGGGGTGTGCAGTATCCCTCCCTGGGTCAGCTCTACTTCCTTGACACTGGCAGATCTTCTTGATTTGTAAAAAACCTCAGTTGCAATCAGCAGGGAACCAAAAAGCCATTTAAAACAAATACAGGTATCCCTGCTTTTCGAAAGTTTGCTTTACGCCACTTCGTTTTTACGAAAGACCTACATTAGTACCTGTATTTGCTAACCGAAAGAAATCCAAAGAGGATTTTTACTTTTACAAAAAAGGTGAAAATAGCGTTCAGCATTTGTTTTGCAACGAGCTGTTATAGAGGCAGTGCGCACCCCGAGCAATGAGAGCAGTGCCATCAAGCTCCTTCCCTGGGACCTACACCCAGCATCTCAATATCAAGCCACCATAGCTTTGAACTGTGTCTGTGAGCATCTGTGCTTTATCTTGATTTATTTTTTTGCTTCCGTTAGCAAGATATGTCCTAAGGTATCAGAAAAGCCTAAGAGAGCTCATAAGGGTGTTACGCTTAGCGTAAAACTGGACGTAATTAAGCGTTTTGATCGTGGTGAACAAAGACTTTGTGCGTGCGTTGAACTTGCTTGCATCCACTGTTTGTACTATTTACACGCAGACAGAAAGAATCTTGAGAACTGCCGAAGTTACTATTGGTTCTGCTAATAGCAAAGTGATCTCTTTTAGTTGACATTTTAAGTTTTGTGTGTTATTTGGTATGACTTCATAGGTTATTTTTTGGGGCTGGGAACGCTCAAAAATTTTTCCCATATAAATTAATGGTAATTGCTTCTTTGCTTTATGCCATTTCGGCTTACGAAAGGTTTCATAGGAACGCTCTACTTTCGGATAGCGGCGGAAACCTGTACCTCATCTTCTGCCAAGAAAACTCATTGACACAGTGAATTATTTTCACCCAAGTCACAACAGGCATCACCTGTGCTTGTGCAAACCAGTCCTGTTTAGTGCATGCCCTCAGTAATCCAGAAGGCCATTTGACACAGGTGTGGAGTACATTATCTTCACACATTTGCACTGTTTCCAAGCAAGTTTGTTGGCATCCAGTTTAGCATCCTTCAACAACCATCATGATATAGTGTTTATTTTTTCTTGTTCATTACAATATTGATGAGCTGACTAAATTAAGACAGTTTAAATGCTTTTTGGGTGTCTATTGTCAGGGATTTCAGATGTACCATAGCAATCTAGAGTTGAATTAGGGAACTGTAGATAAAGTGCAAACTTCCTACATCCACAATGTTTTTGGTGATGGTGACCTGTTTAAGAAGTCACATGGTTATTTTGGGGCTCTTTTTCCACATGAAGCCTTTTAATTCCTGGAATTTTTTTTTTTTTTGCAGTTCAGGTGAGACACTAATGGCCCACCCATCAGCCTGCACCCCTTCACTGGCAGTTGACTGAGGAAATGGCAGACTTGGAGGACCCGCTTTAGAGCCCATCGTCCTCTGTTGACCTTCCTCCATTACGCGCCAGTTAGCATAAACGCAGAGAAAATTGTCACGTCTACATTTGCCCTCACCGCAGTCTGAGAGGCCACCGGAACAAGGGTGACAACAGAGCAGCTGTCTTCAAACTGTTACCCATGAGTTCGCCAACTACCCCAGGTGAGGTCTATAAGATGCCACAGTGGTCAGGTTATAGTTATGAATCCGAACGCTACTTTGTCAGCCACTAAGGCTGGCTGTCTGTGTTTTCAAGACAGTAAAACCTCAGCTAACAGTATTGCTTTGATCCAAAATTAATATAATTTTTTGGTACTGCTCCTTGCATTTAACAGTTATTAAAATGGTTTCTGATGTGAACAATAAAACTAGGTGAAAACTATTTACATCACAACATGAAAATGTTAAATATCTTACAGTTACTGTATTTGAACCACAGTACTGTTAAAAAGTATTTTTCCCCATTCTGATTTCCCCTGTTACTCCATATTTGTCAAACTTATTGATTTCAAATCTTTAAACAAAATCAAATGTTAGGGAAGGGAACAAATGTAACCTGAGTAAACACCTACGTTTTTAAATTATTACAAAGTTATCCGGCATCCACATCACCCATATGAAAAGTACAGGAGTCCCTCAGTATCTAAACTCATTGTATCTAATTTAACTGCCTAAATATCACTATCCTTTTACTATAATGAATTTTTATCCAAAGCTTATCCATAATAAAAAAATTGAAACTGCAATAAAAAATTTATTTTTAAAAAAATCAACAAATGTATACCACTCAGTACTGTACAGTATACTGTAATAAAAAATGCTGTGTGTATGGTAATAAACTCAATGTTGAATTCTTTTAAGTTGAATGATTCTATCTTGATGTATGACTGTACCTTAAATTCCAAGTATAAACTGACCCTCTGATCTCTTAGCAAATGCCACAATACCGTCATGTTGCTCCACAGAGGACATTGGTGATCATGGGGAAGCGCATCTTCACATCAGAAAGACACTGTGGTCTTTCAGTTCAATTCAATTTATTTTTATAGAGCACTTCTTTTCGTACGGTGACTCAGAGCACTGAACAGCAGATTAAGGTAACAGAACAAATAACAGGTATATAGTGAGGGTACAGATGGAGGTTGCATGTTAACGCGAGCAACTATACAGGGTATAAGTGCAGTACGTAAGCCGGCCAGCAACTGGTGTTTCACTGTATCAGGTGTGGTAGAGAAAATACACCAGAAATGTTGGTGCATAAAGGCTGTAACTGTACCACAGACGGTGTAAGAAAATGCTACCAAAGTACCTGTGTATTAGCTATATTCTTTGGTGCTCAGCTCATACGTAGTTCCTTGCATTCATTCAACAAACCTTGTATTGTTTTTTTTTTTTTTTTGTAATTCCATGATTTGTTTTATTTTAGAATCTTTTGCGTTTCTTTGAATGTTTCTTTTTTCCTGCAGAAACTTGGATCAGTTTCTCTTTCACTAAGGACAATCCTGAAATCAAAGTGTGTCATTTCTTATGTTTAATTTTTATATTTACAAAAAAACAAGTAGCTTTGATACAGTTTTTCCTGTTGAACCTTAAGGCTCAGTTGAAGACTGGCTCTCTGGGTCTGTTAACAACCAGGACAGACTGGATAGACAGTGATGCTGCACAGCGCAGTGTGAACTGTATGTTCTTTATGTTTGCTCTGTATTGCCCAGTAGCACTTTGACAGCATTGGCCTCACCCCTCTTACAAGCTGATATTATCCTGAGATACATTAGCTTCCTTTGTGAAACCTGTTGCACATGCTTAGCCCCTCTTGATACCACACTGGAGCAACAAAAGCATCCTCTTCTTTCTATTATAGTAGCCGTATCATTGGCACGCACCCCTCTGTGGATGTTGTATCTTGTTTCTCCCCAAATAATTTTTTTCCACTTGTGTGGAAATGTTTTTGAAGGTGCCATTGTTTAAAGCAGTGCTATTTGGATGGTAATCTGCTCTAAAACCGGTGAGAATCACAGATTTAGAGGCTTCAGCATCTCTGACTCTTTTTTTTGTAAGGAGCTTGTCAACACAGTTTTTGCAGATGACTGGTAGACTGTGGGTTTCGTTGTGCTGAATTAGTAGCCCTGAAGGGGGCATCAGATTCTGAGATGATCACATCATGTCAGCTTTTAGATCCTGTTCTGTACCTAACACATATACAGTTACTATAGAACATTACATTAGCATGTTGTCACTCATATCAGCTGTTTGTCCAGTTTTACAGTATTGTTATATGTTTATTTTAAAATTTGATTTGCATTATAGCTAATTTCCCCACCTACCGTACGAAGTGTTTTGACGACGGATGTTTTTTTCAAATTTAAATTGAATGTGACAGCAGAACTGAACAAACCGTCTTAACAAAGGGCCAAAGACTGCAGTTGTTGCTGCCCTTCAGAGAACCTCTACAGATTTGACATGAAATCCTGATTTTTTTCTTTGTTTATCACTCTAATGCCATACCTTGCAGATTGCGTCCCCCAGCATCCTGCATTCTACTGGACAGTCTGATGCAGGAGTCGGAAGGTCCTGTGGTTGTGTCTGTGGTGTTGGAACACTCATTTCCCCTATGACTCCGTGTGTACTTGTACCTGCTCTGGTGGTCCACCTTCTGCTAGGAAACCAATTTCCACTCCCACGTGTCTTCTTTTTCCTGCATGTTTTCTCACCCAAGGTTCACTAGGGTGGTACAGCCACTTAGGAGCTCATTTGACCTAGAATAACTGTTGTGCTCCAGCTATGAGCTCTTTCTCATCACTGTGAAAATTGGTATACTTTTCTGTGCTCTTGTTTCATTTCCAGGGTTTAGCAGATATGAGGGTTACACATACACTGAAATGCCCTCACTGACCTGTATTTGTTTTTGTTTGAGGCCCTTGAGTCTGTGGTTTCTTGGAGGAAGCATAGGAGAAGAATTCTATATCATTTCGTAGTATAGAAATGATCTGCTGTTGTCTGGCACTTGTGGAATATGGAAGTAGGGGTGGGCAACAGTGACTTGTGTTACTGGACAACTTTGATGGCTGTCTCTCATTTCTCCTGCTGTTCCCCTTTCTCTTTTTCACAGGCGTTCTTTGTACCCGTCCGTCTGCCTCTGCCATCTTTAGGGGTTATAATTAGATGTAGTGACAGCCATCTAGACCTTTATTAACCTTCTTTATCTCAATGACATCTTTGAATGTTATTGGGTGCTGTGGCAACCTTCTCACAGCACTTTGTGTTCCTGATCTTGCAAGGCTGAGGCTGGAGGACTGTCGGTATTCATAGCCTGTTTTTATCTGACAAATGACTCTACCTTTTCCACATCTATCTATTTGAACTTTGTCCGGTTTTATTTTTCCACCTGATACTGGGCTGGAAATTACTTATTCTGAACAGTTACATTTTGCAAAATGAGAATGTAATAAAACTCCAAAATTAGTTCCAAAATTATTTCTTGGAAACTAATTTGAATGATTTAAGGATGTGCTTGAGTTGGAAAAACTGAAAAGCAATGCATGTGCTGCATATTGCTGTGTTCCTCTTTCCCTACTGAGCTCAGCAGTTAAATACTTGTACTGTGTTACCTTTCTCCACACCCTGCAATGGACTGGTGTCCCAACCCAGGATGTGATTTCCTAGCCTTGCACCCAGTGATTCTGCAGTAGGCTCTGGACCACTGCAATAAGCGGTTAAGGATGATTCGTGGATGGATTGATACTTTCTACCTTGTGGGTCACTAAGTAATTATTTGAGGATCATTGGTCATTTTCAGTCAACTGTAATGATCATCTATCCATACTTTTGACCTAGATTGCTTTTTCCAAATCCTTGTAGGATATCTGTTTATGTGTATGGCAATCAATAAATAAATAAAGAATACTGTATATACAGCAATGGCTTCTTTCAGGCTTACTTTTAGATGAATTAGTAACAAGCAAATTAATATTTGTTGTGTTTTGTTTGTCCAATAGGAAAACTTTATTTCTTTGGACAGGTGAGAGCTGGATAAGGGTTATTTATTCCCTGTTACTATTAAATTATAACTTTTCTTTCTCTGTATCAGTATGTGCACAGTGTAGAATTTGTAGACTAACTCAGTAATAGTCAAGAATGTAAGGCTTTTGTGAAAAATATTATATGGCAGAATCCTTTCACCATTATATGGGGATGTACTGCCAGAGAAATAGTGTATGAGGTAAATGTTAACACAGTAGTCAAATGGTAAACTTATTAACAATTTAATTTGTATTTTTTCATGGCTCCAGTTTCTGCCACATATTGTTATCTAAGCCTCACTGAATGCAATACTTTGTCAAAAGCTACTTACAATGCTAATATACACTGTATGTTAATAGTGTCTATGTTACTTACAATGATTAACCCATGTATACAGCTGGGTTTTTTAAGGGCTTTGAACCCGGGCCCTTGGATTATGTGGTCATGACTCTAACTACTACACTTGCAGCTGTGTAGAGGCATGAGTTGCTCATTAAACAGTTGAAAACCCATTCTGCTGTGAGCTGTGGTCGCTTGCCAGTCCTCTTTGGTTGGCTGTAGTCTGTGGTACCCAAGCAGGTGTTTCTGTAGGCCATACTGGGCCCTGGTGCTGGAAGGGTCTTGGGCTGCAATTTTTTTCCAGTGCTATATGGAGAGTGTAGGGGAGTGAACGCTGACATGGTCTCACAGCCAGTTGTAGAGGCCAAAGATGCAGTAAACATCGGCACTGGAGAAGTTTCCTCAGGGGACCTTGGCAAGTTCACTGTCCATTGAGCCACCATGATGGTTAGAAAGGGCACCTACAGTATGTCTTTCCCTCTGTTCCATATAAATCTGCAGCATGCATTTCAGCGGCTCTTGGGCAATAATAAAAAGCTGCATGGATACAGTGATTTTGATTACAACAATATTGGGAGATAATTAAGGAAAAATATGCATTGAGAATGAAATGAATATGAATGCACCAAGGGTACATAATATAAAATTATAATGTGCTTTATTGCTGTGGTAAGTAGGATCTGTTTAATAAATCATTATTAGCATAAAAGTTACAGTTCCTTAGAAAGCCAATGTGTAGACATACAGTGCTCTCTTAATGCAAGTACACATGATAACGTGTCCTGTGATCAGAGAAATTTGAACAGAACACAACTGATGATTGACTCCTGTCCTCCTGCTGCTTTCGAGTTGCGAACATCATCTGACAGTGATGAATGTCCAGGATTTACTGAAGATGACGTATATTTGGGTAAAAGTTTTTATAAGTGTTATTAGTATTGTTGTGGTGGCAGGGGAAACTGTGGCTCTCCTTTAACGCACTTCTGCTACACGTCTGTAAATAGTTATGCCTAATTGTTGTGGGAAGTTGTTCGATATTATTATTATTCTGTTAATATCTATGATACAGTATTTGTTGTGCATGTTTTGTTTGTAATAATCTGTTTCCTGAATGTTTGAACTGAAAATAAATAGATAAATCTCATGCAGTAACTGGAATACTGACTGAAAAAATACTGATTTCATTAACCTCACAATAAGGTGACCCCACATTTTAGAGTTGAATTTTTGGACCCCACTTTCTGTCTTATGGTGGAGTTTTACTGCAATTATTATCATAAGGAACAAAAAGAAGGTGATGGAGCATTTTAGCGGTTTCTGCAAAATCAAAAGCTTCTTGTCTCCACAATGTTATGTTTGATTTGAGTATCTGCCAGTGTCTGAACCTGGAGACCTCCTTCACTCATGGGGCCCTGGGGTTTACGGTGCTCCAAGATTCTGGGCCATCGGGTTAGTTGGTCAGTGAACCACTGGGAGATCTCACAAGTTTTCTTTTTTCCTCTAGGATGGTTTCTCATTACTTGAAAATATAAATTAGCTGCCAGCAAAGTTTTTTTTTTTTTTTTTTTTAAATTTAATTTTTCTCTTAGACATTGAGTCTTTGAGGTGTGTTTTTTCTTTGACTTGCAGTAGGTATACTGTGCAAATCATTACTTGAAACTGTCCTATATTTCCCAATATTTGCACAGTTATTTCCTGTGACATCTAAGGTGTGCTAAGTAACACAGGTGTCCAATGCAAATGCAACATAATGTTGTGTTTTTCTTCACATATGAGATGATGAATGAAAGACCCATGCACTGTGAGTCACCCCCCACCAAGTAACGCCTTCACGGCTATAGCCGTGTGGAAGGGCCCATATTGCTGTGGAACTAGAGACAGACACACTGGCTGTCGAACCAAAGGACAGCTACCATCCGCTTCCCTCTCCAGGTGGCTGATGTCATCCATGACGGTTTGTGAAATATGAAAAAGCTTGTTATATGGAGTGAGCCTTTGCCAAGTTCTATTTGCAGAAAATGAATTTGAGTCTCCTTGTTTTTCTGTTCCCTTTTACTCCTTTCTGTCCCTGTATGTTTTTGTTTTCCTCCTCACTCCACAAATGAATCTTATTTCTGCCCTGCGCTTCTTCATGTCCTTCTGTGCAAATGTGTGCTTCAGCCACCACTGACTAATTATAAGATCAGCAGAACTCTTTTCTCTATCCTTTTTTCCAGGTGCTTCTAAATTAGGCAACACAGGATATTCTGTAGGTTTGTGAGTAAAAGGTTCTTAGTACTTAGGGGTTTAGTTTGGAGCGTAAGGAGCCAATTTCCTTTTAAGTGCCGTGCAGTCTTGAGTGTCTGATGTTCCAGGCGTGATGCGCTTGTGTTTGTGTGGGTCGGCCTTTTATTCTCACAGGATATGATACTTCAAGTCTGAGTCAGTGTAATCTGTCTTCTTTTGAAACGTGTTTATATAGGAGGAAAAAAAAACATTCAAAGGGTTTTTAAAATCAGGATTAGAAGATTTTCAATTTAAACTGCCAGATCTCTAACTTGGCTTGTTTCATCTGTTCTTTTTTTTTGCATCTCATTGTGTAGCAAGTATAGCAGCTTGTTCCTGAAGAAATAGTAGATATTTATAGTTCTGGATCATCTGTTGTTTCTGCACAATTCCTCAAAAACAGAAAGCTGTGAGGTGGTTTGCCTAGCCTAAGGGTAACAGAAAATAACTGCACGTTTTTGTGGGACTTGACCCTTAGTCTTGTTTGGACACCTGTGTCTGTTTTTATTTCTCCTAGGACTTTTGAGGAGATTGTCTTACGACTGTGAGCACATTCATTTCAAAGTGTAAAATCAAGCAGGTCTTTGGGTTTGCAACCTTGGTTGTCTGTCAGTGCAAGTGAATGGCCTGGCATGTGCACAATGCATTCTGTTTGTGCAGACATGTTGCAATGGAGGATCCAACAGTGTGATGGTTCCCCTTCTGAGATGTGCGCTCCAGGTCCACTCCCTTTGTTTGAGCTCTCTGGTCAGACTCGACCTTGGTCAGCCTTCATGGACCCTACAGGTCCTGGTAATGTCTGACTAGATCCTCATGGTTTTTCAAGTAAGGATGAGGTCTTTGTGTTGTTGGAGAAGTTCATTTACGCAAAGGTTCCTAATTATAAATTTGTCTGAACCCAAACAATGTTCAATGGAGAAAAAAAATCATAGTCCTTTCTATACCTTTGCCCAGGGTTTCCTGAAGACAGATGGTGATACTGGAGCTATTTATGACTGACCCAAAGGGCAGTAGATGTTGCATGATCTGGATCTTGATCTGAATGCATTGGCTCACTTTCTGGTCTGAGCATTTCTTGTTTTGAATTGCTGATTTACAAAGTGTGTGAAGGTTTTTTTTGTGTTATTCCTTTGCTTGCTGTACATGCTAGAAGAAGGAAGACCAGCTTGTGTTTAAAAAGTCATCTGACCTTTTTTTGACAAGCCAGAGTCCTTAACTCGATGAGTTCATCCATGCAAAACAAGCCAAGGCCTATCCAGCCCCCCCTTTCTGCTGGGCTAAATATAAACCCATCCCACGTCACACAGTGAAAAAAGTACATTCGCCTATAAATAACTAGAACTGTTGTAAATTAATGACGATTGGAGGGGGTGGAAAGCTGAGAAAAGAGAGGAAGTGGATGAAAAGACATGGAGAAAACAGCAGGGTGGCCCTCAAGCCCCAGTTTTATGGGGTTTCCACAGGGGCAAAAGCTGCAGGCTGTGCCTTTGAGACCCAAGGCTCAGGAGCCACTTCCCTGAAGCTGCAGGTGACTGATTCCAGGTTCACAATCCATGATGGAAGCACATCTGCTTCACCTTAATTGGCTTATCTACATCTTCCGATGTACAGGTGTATAAATGACTGCAATGTGTAAATTGCTTCTGATGAAAGTGCCTGTTGAGGAAAATTAATAGCGTACAGTAGTGTGGGCAGCTCTTAACGTTTACAGTGTAGCATCAGCCTGGTGGCACCCGCATGCCTCAGAGGTGAAAGTCAAGGCTTTTGATGAACGGGCAGGGCTCTGTGTGTGTCACAGTTGAAATTAGAGTATACCTTGGACTCAGCTCAAAATCCAACAAACCTGTTAAGCAGGATTAATATGATGTACAGGTGCTGCAGGGCTGTACAGGGCCATGCTGGATGATTGCAGCAAACTAATTCCTGTGGCTGGAGCAATTACTCGATATTGATGTCTCTCTGGGTCCCCCCTCCTGGCTGTTTAAATTTCTGAGCTATAAATATTGTCTGTCACAACCTTTCCAGGAACCAGACGCTCAAAGTACACCACTTCCACAGGTGGAAGTCATAAACATAAACACACGCTCAGATGCGCATGTGCACAGACGTGCACCTGTAACCTCTACATGTGTGATGTCTCTGAAAACTGGACAAATTGTTTGATAGCACTGTAACTGTTACTGGGCATTGGCATTCAGAGGAGTCAGGTTCAACAGCTAGTAGACACTTTCCCTCTCTGCCCCTGATCTGGTCAGATGCCATCTCCACTGCTTTGTCAGTAGATTGTCCTTGTAACTCAAATCTGTCTTTTGTGCAGTTGCTTGAACTGCAAGTGATTTTTTTTTTTTAATATGGAGTAGTAGTCACCTCTGTGTTGCCAGCAGTTTTATTAGGCAATATAATCAAAGGGTTTATCCGTGTGTATCTGTTTTTGTGTTTGTGTGTATGTCTGTATTCACAGCCAGCGCCGTCTGGCTCCGGCTCCTGCACCAGCACAGGCAGGGTTTGTAGTACCCCAGGCCGTAGCAACAATGTGCCTGCTTGGCCAACACAGCTGACGTGAGCACGGCTCCCTCTCCAAGCAGGCGATGAGCACTCTTGGCCCTATTTATAACATGGTCCCTCCCCTCCCCTCCTCCCCTGCCACTCTGCTTCTATTTCCAGCCTCCTGGCATGCCAAGCAGCCTATTCTGTTTGTAAACTCTGAGACTATCTTGTCCTCTTCTCCTCACTGAGGGGTGGGGGTACTGAGGACCAAAACAAAACAGAGAGCATTTAGCAGTGCCTTGGCAAGTTTTTAACATTTTACTTAATTAAATTTTTTTTTTGTGCTCTGCAGCCATGTATATTTGGCAAGGTGTACAAGTGTGATTCTGATTATGCTGCTCTGTGACCGCAGCCTCTGCTCTTTGATCACGTTTTGTTGGGTTTTTTTTGTTTGCCTTTTTTTGGTTGGCGCTTGCACATGTAAGGATTTCTCAAGTGGAAGACATGGATTTTTATGGATTCTGACTGTAGCTTGGTAACTTGTTGATCTTCATGCAGTTCTCCTCTTATCACTACACTTGCCATCCAGCTTCTCTCCCGTCTGTGGCTGAAGAACTGCAGAGTTGAACATCCTCAGAACATGCAGCAGAGATCATGCAGCAGCGCGTATCTGTGTTTTTTGGTGTTGCCCTGCATTTCCTTCAGATACTCCTCTACAGATTTTCATTTGTCTGCAAAACTTTGAAAAGGAACCATCTTTTACTTTTCAGCTATCCATTCTGCTGGGGATATAATCAAATGGTTGCTGGTGGGCTTGGCTTCTAAATATATTTTTAAGGAATTCTGCCTGCCTCTCCTACCCAGATTTACCCCTTCTGATCCCCGCTTGTTTGTTTGCTGTACTTCGACTTTTTTTCTGGCTTTCGGCTTTCTTGCCCTGTCAGCCCATGTTTTCCCAGCTAATCTTCTGTATTGTTGTGGGACTGGCATGCTTTTGAGGCCAACTGTGCTGGCGCTGTGCGCTATGTTGCAGACTATTTATGAGACGGAATCCTCTTTCTCATCGGACACGGCATCTAGCCGAGATTCAGTACTGGAGATGTTGTCGAGGTCCAGGATGCAAGGCTTTCACAGTACTGGTGAGTCACAGCTGGAGAGCAGTGCAACTGGAAGATGAGAGACTTCTTGGTTACTTGTTTTGTCCAGAAGCTCCTCACTGTTGTCTCATTTGACAGAGCTGACAAAAGAGAAAGTGAGGAACTTGCGTGTGTGTTGAAAAAGTTTGCCATGGTACATGCACATCCACGTGTTTGCACACATTACTCAGACAGGAAGCTGAGTGATAGGCTCTTGCGTTCAGTAGCAAGTTGGCTTCTCCGACAGCCACCTTTGCTTGGTCAGCTACAGTGTCTGTGTCCATACAGCGAAAACACCGTAACGGATTGCTGAAGAGCAGAGGAAGAAGCCAGTGTATCTCCTTTTATGGTGAAGGGCACGGTACCAGCTTCACGCAAGCAGTGTCACACACAGTAATTGGCTTTGCTTTGGTTCGTCTCTGGCAAGTTTTTCCACCTTCTGTGTAAGCCAAAATGAAGCCAGCTCCTTGTGGCTTACATTGAGCGCTCCTCGAGCGCAGCAGACAGTAACTTATGCTGTCTCCACTTGACATATGTGTATGCATCTGTGCTCTCTGCATCTCTCTATGGGCGTAGTCTCTCTAAGTCTACCAGTATTAATGGGTAAAACTTAGAAATGGTATGTAATGCTATGACATTTTAGTAGTAGTGGGATGCAAACTATGACCAGACAGCAACTTTACTGCAGTCCTCCTTAACATGTAATAACATGCAACTCTAACAAACTGCATAGGAAGAAGTTTGACTTCTCAACATGTATTCAGGGAGAAGTAATAAAATATATATTCTGGGATCTATGGTATTGTCATTATCACAGATTTTTTTGGTGGTTGATGCCAAATTTAAATAATTGTTTGCAAACTTGCTCTTGTCATGTTTTCATTCACACATAAATAATGTGTATTACATGAAGAGCAGACAAAAAATTATTCTGACTTCTGGTTCTGCATCTTATTTTAGTCTTCTCAAAAGGGTGATGTGATTACAATATCATTACAAGTCAGAAGTGTTGGGAGGAAGGATTCACTTACAAAATCGGAATGTCTTTTTGACATTGGCTTCACTGCGCAGGAGACATAAACAGACAGGCTTCATTAAGGCTGTCGAGCATGAATTATTCAAGCCTGGACTCCCGGAACAGAAAGAGGAGTGTTTTCACAGACCTGCACTTGAGACATGCCTGGTGAAATGCAGTCACATGCTCAAGCACAGTCTCCAGAGAACAAGATGAACTGGTTGCTAATTTTGCTGGCTTTGAATTACGTTTTCCTCCACGTAGAAGCAGGCATGGTTGCATGGACTCCCATTCCCTTGTGGCTCCTCTCATGTACTAAATATGCATCTTCCTCCCTGATGCATCTCTTCCTGCTGACCTGCTTTAGCCTTGTGGTCCGTATAAGAATCCTGAAAGCACAACCAGCAGAAGAAGTCATGGGTCATGCACTGGCATATGTGTCTTAGTTGTTGTACTTTCCCCATCCATCCTTTCTCCTCTTATCTTTGAGCCACCTAGGGTTAATGTGGTCTTGACCTGGGGAGAAACTTGTTTGGGTTATCAGTCCATCGTAGGGCGTCTACACATATGTACATTCAGTGACCAAGGGCTGTTTACAGCTGGCAACTGGGATAGAGTGTCACGGAGACATAGCAGAAGCTGTGTTTGAACCATCCGTAAAGCTGTAAGAGATTAGTGTTACATCTGATCTGAAAATAGCATTAAAGACATTGATTCCAGTCATTTTAATAGCCCTTGACTTGTTTGTCTACTGAATGGTGAGGAGTGTCTGTTTATCCCTGAGCAGTCTCTTTGTGTGCTGTGCTCTCTCTGGGTCTCACTGTCAGGCCGTATCTCTGCAAAGCCATCACACATTCCCCTTCTTTGACACTGACTACAGCATTGTTCTGACACGGTCCCATCAAGTAGTTCATGCTGACGTCAAAGAGAACGGATGCACTTTGGGCCAAGGTCGCTGGCAGTGCCGGGCTTCAGCCTTCACCCCTAACCAGAACACTGCTGATAATCTGCGGTTAGCGTCTCAAACCTGCCACGTGACCATCCACAGGCACAAGCAACCCCCTTTGCTACTGCTGTCTCTTTTGAATGTTTCGTCAATGTTGCCTCATGTGTTCAAATAGATCAATTTAGTGCAGCAGTGTGCTCTGGCAGCAAAGGTGTGTAATTTCAGTTTCTTGCAAAACTTGATGGGATGAAAATAAGGTTTTGTGAGATAAAGATACTGCATTATAGTTTCAAATTTGTACATTTAAATGAAGCAAATGTGGTGTCAACGGACGAGTCTTTGCACAGGCACTCGGTTTTTTTTTTAAAGGCATTTAAAAAAGTACTGTGCTTAGGGGTATGTGCCCCATCTTGTATGTGGTTGAAAATGCATGGACCATAAATGTGATTTGTGCTTGGATCTGCACAGTGAGACGTGTCTTATAAGAGTGTGACTTTCATGGGTCTGGAAACCTTTGAAACTCTGCCAGCCCTGTGGCCTGGGATAGAGGGAAGTTAGTATTGGGCCAGGCCACACCACCCATGCCCCTTGTTGCAGAGGAGGGCTGGCCACCAGATGTACAGGCCTGTCCAGTGCCCTGGTCCTAGGCCTTTAATTACTCACGTAGCTGGGGTGCAAACATGCATGGGAAACAGAAGGTGGCCTGTAATTTGCCCCGGCCACTGAACGCTCGTTGGGGGGGTGGAAGGGAGGGGTGGGGGCCACGGCCAGTACTGTAATTACCCCCTTCCAGCAGAAACTTCAGCCATCTTTTAGTGGTGCACCAGCAGGGGCAAGTTGGTGTCGGCCAGAAAAGGTTGTGGGCCCTCGGTAATAATGGGAGGAATCGGCATAGCGTTGGCAGCAATGATGGTGGTTGTAGGGCGAAGGTGACTGCGGTACACTGGGTCCTGTGGGCCAGGCCATGGGGACAGTGCCTGCAGCAAGTGGCAGGACCCTGCAAGGCAGCTGTTATCCCTGGGAACTGGATACCCAGAGCACTGTGGTAATAAGAGGTAAAATAACATTCATGAATCTATCTGCCAAGGTTTTGTTTTTTTTTCTTTTTAAAGAGGGTACCAAAATAAAACACTTTTAAAAATAGTCTGACTCCCTATCCACACCCCCTTTCTTCCTAAGTGGTGCTATTTCAGGGGCTGGTGCAGCAACAGAGCTGCCTGGCACGCAGCTTCTGTTTACTGCTGTCAGTGTGTCCCACTGCTGCCAGACTGCGGCGGCACACACCACACCATTCTCACACTCGCCTCCGCCTCCCCCTGCTGTTCTAATGTGCTGGACTGTGCTGTCACAAGGCTATGTGCTGTGGCTGGCCCAAGCTAGAAAGCGAGGCAGTTGCATTTTTGGGAGTATTTTAGAGAATGAGAAATTGCTCAGCTCGACTTCAGGCCTAGATGGCTCTTGGAAAGCAAAAAAAATTCCCGTTTTTAATCAGCATCTCCTTTTCATATCACCTTCACAGAGCACTGTATGCTTTGAGCTGTATGTTAACGCAGTGCTGCCTGTTATGGTTTATTATGGGACAGAACTGTCATCACAAGAACATCCACCAATCATGTCACGAGTAACCTTTACACCAGAAGCATCACGGTTTCAGACCAATTGTCCACGCTCGTGGTGTCCCAGTTTCGAGGAGTGTTGAGGTGTGGGGCAGTTTGGGGACTTTTTTAATAATGATAAACGATGCAAAAAAACATAAAAGAAGAGCTTTGTCGGTGACAAAATCCACAATTTTCCAGGCACAGCTCTCCAGTGCAACAGACTTCTGTCCTCCAACAGTCCATTTAAATACTGTAGGTGCAGCTGACCCTCACGCCACAATCATATTCTGCAAGAAGGGCTTGGAGTGAGTTTTGCAGTAATTATATTGGTAAAGTTTACAGGTTTAAGTTGCTGTGACAGAAGTTAATTTCATCCATCAAAATATTGAGCTTCATTAGCTGGCAAATGTAAACGAGCCTTGACCACGCACCGTAGCCAGGAATTGAGCACTCCCTAAAGGTCACAGAGAGGTGCATGACCTCTAATACACAGCAGTTTTTCTGGTTTGGCAGGCAGCATGGGGGTGTCCTGACATCACACTGGAGCAGAAGACCCTCCCATGCAGCTAGGAAAGCCTTGTCTGTGTGCATCCAGTTCTGTGAGTCATCAGAGACCGTGTTCGTCTGCAGCAGATCCCCTGGACCTTACTCTCTGACAGTGGAATTTTTAGTCCCTCCAAATGAGCACCGGGAGGAACTGTCGTCGACTTCACTTTCCGTGTTTTCACACAGCATTTCTGAGCAGCTTGGCAGGCTGACAAGAGTGCATAACCAGAAGCTCTGGCAATTGTAACCCTCTGTTTAGGTATGTGAGCACATAATGATATTTCCAATATGTGGTGGCATTAAAATTGCCAAGAGAATGTTTAAAAAAAAAAAATAAAAAAAGTTGGGGAGCAATTGCTGTTTAAGTGTTTTTTTTTTTTTTTTTTGGGTGGTGTGACAAGGATTTAACAGTAGTTCTTCATCTAGTCACCATTATGTGTGACATTGCCCATATAAAAAAAGTGAAATGAATGATGCTGCTCATTTATAGACCACCATGGTTGCTTAGAAACCATTGTTAAAGTCTTCAGTTTGGGTGTATGTATAAATGTAATAGTCATCTTCCATTTTCTGACCCCCCCACCCCACTATAATGCCTCTGGTTGGTTTTAAATTACCATTACACACTACGCACTTACAGTATTATAGTAAATATGTTTAGGCCCGTGCTGTATATTAGTGATAACGTTTAATACTCCCAACCTGCAAGAGTTGAGTGATTTAATAAACCGTACTGTAAATTGTTTTATGTTGTACAGGAATGCTTTGTTATGCATTTTAAATATAATAAAATAATATAAAACAGGCTTTCAATATCTGATTTTTCAGTTTACAACCCATTTTTGGAATTGGATAATGAGAGACAGCCATATAGCCTATTGGTGCTGGTGCTTTGTGTTTTTAATAGCAGGTCCAACTGAGCGACTTCACACGGATATTTACTGCAGTGCTGTTTTTATTTATAAAAAATATGGTTCTCTGTAAATCCTGTAAGTTTGCCATGAGTCGTACTGCTTTTCTTCTGACACATTGCTTGGACAGTTGTTTTTTGCTGTATTTTTGCTGTCTTTTACAGCTATTAATAGATTGGACTTCATGGAGTGTGGTTCAAGGCTGAAACTGAGTGAGTGTCTTACACAGCCTGTTTGCCTGTGCTGTCCTGTGCTGTGTGTCAGCTGCACCTCTGCTGTCTGTTTCCTAGCTCCGTTATCTGCAAGGTTCCCTCTCCCCCTGTAGCTGTCTGTTTGGGAGACAATGCCTTCATCGTGTTGTGGACTGTGCTTTGTGCATGTGGCCCCTGTGACACATGGAGGAATGATGGTGGGACCTGTTGAATCTTCTCCCCCAGCACTATCAAATTCTATCTATAGTTTTCTCCCAGTTCTCCCCTTATTAATCCTGCTGTGCTGTCCAACAAGCTTCTGGAAAAGCATCACACACCATAAGAGACCTGACCACCCCCTTGGAGCTGTTCAGCCAACACTGGGCAATGTCAGTTTACTTCATATTTAACAACCGTAATACGAGGATTACTTTAACTGGCCTTTCAGAGTTCCATTCAGGAGTTGCATCGCAACCTCTCACCTTTAGCTCTGAGAGAAAGTATAAATGCTCTGAGTAGACTGTCTCAGGATCTGTGGTCCTCTCACACCTCTGCACTGTGGTTGTGGTTTGGCTGAGTTCACTGGCTACCTTGTGGAAATTATGTACAAAATCCTGTTTTGAAGGCACACAATGAATATTGTGGTTGTTTAATGGAAAATCAAAAAAACCATTAAGTGTCATAAATTCAGTATTTCAGATCTGTGTGTATCCTCATGTTTTCCAGTGCTAACCTACAGTAACCTTTATCTCTGACCATGAATGTGGAGCAGCTGCTGTGCACTGGTACAGTTTCATTTACAAGTTATTTACCTTCCCCTTGAGGCATCTCTCTGATAACTAACTGTTGATGTCTGTTGGACCTTTTAGTTCAGTGCTGTCTGTAAAATGGCAGTACTTATGATTTATATGTAATTGCTGCTATTTTAGTTTTGTGGCAGTGAAAAGTCACCTGAATTCCTGAGAAATATTTGTCACATTTTGGTGTTACAACAGGGAGGAGGTTGTAGGCACCACTTGCTTCACAAAAATGTAGCTTTGTACCCTCTTAATTTTGCTTTTTTTTTTAGTTGATCTGTAACTCAGAATGGTTGTGTGTTTTCTGGAAAGGTAAATTATTCATTCCTTCTGTGAAAGGTACGATATTGCAATTGGCACTAATGATTTTGAGTACACTGCTTTTTCAGCCTCGGCCCTGGCTGAGAGCATCTTTCTGCAGCCTTTCCCAGTTCAAGCTGCTATATGCTTTGGCTGTTTCCTCAGTATGTGGTAGAAATGAGTTCAGTGCCACACAGACGTTTATCCAGTTGCAAAAAGAAAACAAAATTCCTCTCAAGGAACGAACTGACGTCAATGAAGGAGCATTTATAGTTCCTGTAAACAGTGGCGGATGCTGCCGCTCATCTTGGTTAATATTTGAACTGGGGACTGTTTATGCTTTACATTTCATTGGGCATGGTTTCCCACAGCAGACCTGGACCCAAGAGGGTTTGCTCACCTGGGCCCAGCAGGATGTCAGTTAGTCGGACCGCAAGGGTCAGGGGGAGGTGGGATTTGCCACACGTTCGCTGTCAGAGCCCCTTTCTGGGTTTATAGGCCTTGAAAGGGAGGACAGAGGTCCGTCGTGGGAGGTCCCACTGCTGGACGCCCAGTGTGTTCAGTCATCAGTTGGCCACACATTTGTCTGCGTGCAAGAAAAAAAGTGAAAGGCAGAAATAAACTACTGGAGCTCACTGATTGCTGTTAAAAAGAGGTGGTGTGTAGCGAGGGCTTTGGGGGATGAAAGGAATTCCCAACCCTTTATCCTTCCAGTGGGTGAATACAGGCAGCCTGTGGCTCTGTTTGAAGTCTTTCTCCAGGTGCTCCAAGCCACAGACCTATTGGTGTAAGTGTTCCTAGTTAGTGGTGCCAGTACACTGCCCCTGCTGGCATTTTTACTGGCCAAAGTCCATAGGGTCAATCTTACACTGGGAAGTAGTTTGAGGGGCCGTAGATGCAGCACAGCCTCTGTCATCCTCTTGGGCCCTGTCTGAGTCCGGGATCACTGGGGCCGGCTCCTTGGGCATTTGTCTCTGGAAAGCAATACGTGTGTGTTACTGGCTCACACTCCCCACAACATGTAACCAATATTGTAAAGCTTCGAAAAGAAAAACAAATACACAGTTGTATGATTAAGCTCAGCTTTCTGTAAAGGAGGCAAAACATGAAAAGGGAAGAAATGAGGGCAGTTTAAATAATGTGTCACTAACCTGTTGGCAGAGATTCCTCTATCCATCATGCTGTCAGAGGCTGACTACCAGAGTGGATTTATGGGAAAACTGTGCTGGGGGGAGGGGTACGGAATAATGATGTTTATATTGAGCTGTTAATGAACTCTGTTGGTTGTGTCACTTTCCTTTCATGTGTGCTGTGTCCTGGTTTGCCCATAGAATGGCAGCCAGTGATGTATTTCATATGTACTGCAGTGCTGTCTGTACATTTTGAGCCTTTTTTGAATTCAAGTCCAGGGCACCAAGGTAGAATCTGAGTCATACGTTCCAGTTTAATGGGTTTGTGTCAGTCTGCACTGAGTGTGTGTCTATAAACTGAAGGAAGTTTATAAAAAGTTTTTCGTTTAAATACTGTCAAGAAATGCAAACAGGGATGCTAGTGTTTCATTCAGAGATGTCTGTTGAGTCACTGAAATATGACGAAACTAGATTATTATAGTACTAAAGTCAATCCTGGTGTGTTTCAATGTACTTCTGGTTGCCACCACCTCCCAAATCTGTGACTAGCCACATAATTATGTTTTGAATTAGCAGCTTAGTGAGCGTTCATGTGTGGTGTGGCATGATGTCCTATGGGCCCCAGCTGGCCAGTGAAATACCAGGACTGAACCCACTGAACTCCCTTTCTGAACGCTGCTGGTGTGCCTATGACTGAGGAAGGGAATGGAATGACTGGGTAGTCACAATGCCTGGAGACTAGAGTTGGATGGACGTCTTCAAAAGGAGCCATGCTAGCCAGCAGCTATAAGCCAGCAACTATAAGTCTTCACTTGGCTGTCTTATCACTGTTGCCAGTGAACATGCTTGGTTCTTCCGCTGTGAAAGTGAGCTTGTACTTTAGCAGCCTTGCCTCCTGCTGCCGGTCCACATCCTCTTTAACTTCCGGTCCCAGAGTTCAGCTCCTCCTCCTCACTTTGGCTTTAGTTTCCACCAAGGATTTTCTAGGAAGCAGTATATGTCTTGAGACAGGTTTGAATTGGCGTGATGTAGAAGAACGGGTGTTCAGCGGCTGAATGTAAAGGGCTGGAGCACTCAAGTCCAGCCTGAAGTCACCTCACACCTCGTCACTCCCTAATATATAATAATTTCTTACCTCTCCACTAATGTCATATAATGCAGAAGGTACCCAACACACCGCAGCACAAAGAATAGCTGGTAGTAGAACATACAGGTATACAATTATTTTGCATTTAATTTAGTTTTCTTTGCTAATTAATGAATATGGATATTTTTTAATTGTACACCTGTAAGCAATGCATATGAGACAGGTATTATTTGTAGGATGCACAGGTTCAGTTGTAGACATGGTTAATAAATACATACTTATGGTCTCTAAAGTGAACAGTAAACATGGTTAAAAAAAAATGGTGTACTTCAGGACCCCCAAACCAAAGAGGTTCACTGGTAGTAGAGAATCTTAGGAAAGAACATATGTACATTTAGAATTATTTATTTAGCAGATGCTTTTCTCCAAAGCAACATAACTGATTATTATGTTGTATTGGCATCTTTATCCTGGGTGACCTACAGTGTTAGATACAGTGCAGTATGCGGTCTACTGTCATTCATATGTATACAGCAATGCAGTGTACCATACACACACTGCAAGTCATTTATAGTCCCCAATTCACCTGAAACACGTCTGGCAAGCAAAAAATAAACATTTGGAGAACATTCAGAATCCATACGGACAGAGTGGGGCTTGAACCGATGATATGTCACACTGCCTAGCAGCTCCGAGACATCATGTGAACTTGTTCAGTTGTGAAATCATTTGCATTGTTTTCATAAATTTATGTTTTTACTGTTCTGCTTTGTTTTTTTGTCCGGTTGAATTAATACAGGAGCGCTGGCCGCCTGTGTGCCTGTACATTGTTGTTTGTGAGCATTATACATTATCTTTGTAAGTGGAGGGAGGATTGAATTTGGCTTCTTCTGCACTGACCAGTACTTATGTGCAAAACGTTATCTGGTTCCTGTACTATGTGAGAGTAAAACATAGACTTGCAATGTTATCCACTGTTGATTTACATGCAATACTCATTTCATTTGATATCTCAGTTCAAACAAATGTATTGTTAAAAGCTGTTGCTAAGTTTTGGTTAAACAAGTGTATTGTTACAAGACTGTGAACGTGACTAAACGCTACAATGTTCAAAGGGTGTTGCTATGCTGAAAAGATGTTAATGATCAATATTGTTTAATTGTTGCTGTGTTAAAGTTTATTGTTACTATGAGTTCATAGTTTGCGTTCATCAAACTTGTTTATTGCTACCATGGATCTTGTTACTATGGATGTAACCATGCGATAAGTACTGAACTGTAACGTTCAGTGAACACGTTCGCAGTCAGTCTCCCGGGAGTCGGTCCCCTCTGGAGGCTCACCCGGACTCCTGCAAACACGTTGATGAAGGGGAAATAAAGACTCTTGGCAAACAGGTTTAGTGTTGGTTTTCCCTAGACAGAAAACATTTCTGCAGCAACTGCTTCATGAAATTCCTCAGCCATGTTTTGGAGAGAGGGTGTTATTTAAACCCGAGCAACATTCTCACTTTTTAGACACAGCCCATTATTTTAGGCAAGATGGCATTTAGTTCCTTGGTATCTGTTTTAATTGACTAATCTTCCCTGATGTCTGCATGTGTGTCTTTCTCTCATGTCGACGCAGGACACAGGAGCAACAGCAGGATTTCAGGCATAGTATGAGTGTGCAGGGGAAGGTAGCGCCCCCAGGTGCTGTGCAAGCCAGTGCCGTCATGGCTGTTTCTTCTCTGCAGCAAAAGATGAGGGTTTTATTTTTAGTCTGAGGATTGCGAGCCCTCTTGCATCCGTGGTGTGAAGGTTTGTCATCATTGGAGGTCGTAGTGGCTTCCCACGTCCAAATGAGTAGCACCGCTGGGGCACAGGCTCTGATAGAGGCTCCTACCATCTTATAGCACAGCTGCCTTGGAATGGAAAGCAGGGTGGTTGTGGGTCCCAGCTGTTCTTCCCATGAGTTCTTGGCCAGCTGGAGGAAGCGTGAACATAGAACAAGCGACGAATGAGTAATGTTAGATACACACTTGAGCCCCAAAAGTCTTGTCTGCTGCCGAAATGCACATTTCCAACAGTGTTTAGTTCTCAAAGCTACTGTGTGTGTGTGTGTGTGTGTGTGTGTGTGTCTCTACCTGCTGTCCTGTTATCACTTAATGTGTTCAGTCTTTGTGCAGCCCCTCCTTGGCAAACTTTGGTAGCAGTTGGAATGGAAGTAGAGAAAAACTTTACTAAAAAGAGTAGTAAAAAAGCACATTTCTGCCTTTCCCCATCCCTCTTTCTGCATATGTGAGTGTGCATTATTAATCAAAGGTTATTTATAATGTATTTTTTTTATAGGTAGATGCTGTGGTTTGTTTTGTTGCTCCTCCCTGTGACTAAGGCACTACTTGGTTGAAATAGGAAGGGAGGTGGGTGCAGATGTGGCGAGATTGGGAGGGGTGTGGGTGGGAACGATGGAGACGAAGGAGATGGAGAGCACCAGGTTCTATATCACGTCCTCCTGTGATAAACCAGGGGATATGTAGAGAACAAGTCCATCCTGTGTAAGGCTCTGCTCCCAGCACACTCTACAGTTTGGTCCCCTCTGTCCCAGTGCTGTTTTGCTCTCACCTAATTATTCTGATTATCGGATTAAAATGAAAGGTTTTTTGCAGGTTCCTAAGGAAAGAGATAACAAGATACAGCAGAAATGTGTTTTCTTCGTAAGTGCAGCTCTCAACAGGGTTTAGAGAGAAGATGTAAGATGCACTCAGTCTTCTGGGTCATGTTCTGCAGGGTAATTTGCAGGACATCCAGAGGACAGCTGAACAAGCCCGTCAAAGGTGATGCCTCTTTCTCTACGACAAAATTAAGGTTTCATCACCCATAGACAGATGAGGGATTCCACAACACGAGCCTTTGCTTCCAGTTGCTCATTATCTGCTTGTTCTCCTTCATACACTTATCTCACATTATCACCCACTAACTAGTCATGATTTGTTACTGAAAATGGGCTGGACATTGATAAACCGATAATTACTTATTCCATTTTTCTTACTGGAAAAGTTTGTTCCAGCCCTATCCCAGGTTCAACCCAAAATTGTTTTAAATGATGTTTAATATTATAACGAAACAGTAGTGTTACATGTTATAATATGATGAATAGCTATTAATAACAACATATATAAAATGAATTTTAAAAAAGATATTGTGAGGTAAACAGTGTGATAATGTGCATGGAAAACAAAGGCTGTATGTCATACGTAAATAAAGATTTGGAGAATTAAAGTTCAGCGCTGCCCAGCAGAGCATGGAGACAGAAAAGTGAGTTACACAAGCAAGGCCAAACTCCAGCAGTGTGGGTACGCGGTGCCCGAAATGCAGTGTGTCTCAGGGTCTCACTCAGTTTTCAAACGTGCTCTCAGTTTATGGTGCCACGTTGGATGTGACAGAGCAGATAAATCTAAATATGGACTTTTTAGGGGTAACTGGAATTAGTAACTGCAGCTCACATATATCTGGGGACTGAGTCTTTAGGTAAAGGTGTGTTTGAATTTAGCATGTTGTGGGAGCTGTGCGTAGGCAGCATGATGGACAGTGAGTTGTGGTGGCTGTTGATCTACAGTCCATCCTCAAGTTTTCACACTATATGGGGACAGAAGTGAGGAAAATTGAAAGCGTGATTTATGTGTAGCATTTTTTAATATGTCGCTGTGTGGCACAGCAGTATATACTGCACTTACTCATTTTTAGCCTGATGCAATATGTAGTGAACATGCATGCATGTAGTACACTGAATCGACTGCAGAAAGCAGTGAAAAAGGTGCTGATATGACTCGATCAGAATCCTGCTACAAGGGGACTAGGGGCGCATTCCGGCTTTCATGGAGCTAACGGAGACTTGTTTGAAACACAGAATCAAAATTCTTTAAAACATTATTTTATTCATTAATGAAGTTGTACTCTCCAAAAAAGCAAAAAAAATTGTAAAATATATAGTTATACCTTGATTTATGTGCACTTGCACAACACATTTCCACCAGAACACAATCTGACATTTCATACAATTTCTCGGATTTATGTGCCAATCTGCTCGATGCGATTTGCTCCAGCCAAATAGTTGGGGAAAAAATTCTATGCTTGCCCCCTGTATGCAGTGGTTGTCTGTATAGTGCTATGGTACATAGGTAAATACGGTAATTTTTAGTGCTCTTGTGCATGGGTGAATATGGTCGTGTTTAGTGCTCTTTTACATGGACTAATATGATAATAGTTAGTGCTCTTCTACATGGGTGAATACGGTAAAGACGTAAGTTAACACTGAGCATGAGAATAGAGCTTTTTGAGGGATTTTGTTTGTGCCAGAAACCTGTATGCCCACCTGGTTGTATGTAAAATTTTTATTTTTTTTCAATTATTTTACAGCGGCAAAACCTTCTAAAGGCTACAGTGAACACAGCGGTTTCTCGCTGTTGTAGAGACATTTAGGAAATTAGTTTGGAACATTTGGGTTGGGCTGGAAAGCATTAGGATTTTCCCCAGAAGAAACAATGGGAACGGCTGCCTCGATTTACACGTTTCCACACAGTACCACCTTATTAGGAACCAATTAGGCACATAAACCAGGACGACTGTTTATTTTTTTCCCTTGTGCTTAAAAACCAGTGTGTAGGCGTCCCATCCAGGGGCCATTTCATAGCCTGATGCCCTGCCCTTCCGGGATGGACTCCGGACCACCACCTTCCTCAGGATAAGCGGCTAATAACAGCGGCTGGATTATGTTTAAAAATACAGCTATACTCTGGTATTCAAGCTCCCATTTGCACTTCTGTGATTTCGTTCATTTCTGTTCGGTTGCTAAGTACCCCAGTGACAGCTTATTACAGTAACAGCCCATTACAGTAGTTAAACTTTTATTTTTTAAAAATATGTTTAATGTTGTTACATTTTTAAATGGATTTCACTACTAAATATTTGATGCAATTACTGCTCACAAAGAGTCACGAAACACAATGTTTAATACGCACATCCGTATTTATTACCTCGAACTGTTTCCTCATTGGGCAATTAGTGTTTAAACTGCTCTTTATCATGCTGACAAATTATAATTCTCCTAACCCTAAGAAATAAGGGAAAACCCTTCTTGATATACGAGTTTGAGGTATTCGAGGGATTTCTAGGAACCAATTTTACTCAGATACTGGGGTATAAGGGTCTGTTTTTCAATATTTTGAATTTTTTCTGAAATATATTTGCAATGGTCCATGAAATCCAAATAAATAAATAAATAAAATCCATAAAATTCATTTTGAGGTCTTCTAAATTGAGGCTGAACTGTATTGCATTTACATTAAAAACAGAAATTACTCTGAAAGAAATAGATTAGTAGGCCTAAAATACCTAGAGGGATTCAGCAGTTGTGAAGGATAGAGGGAGATTCTTCTGTCCCACTGACACCAAGACTTTTTGACCAGGTCCTTTAAGTAACCTCCTACATTACCATTGAGCAGTGCTATTAACCTGAATTTTGCCTGCAAATATCTGTGTAGGTGTATAAAGCAGCTTTATGGCCATACCATTTGCTATACAGCAATGGGATTATAATGAGCAGCAATACAGTGGATTTCAGTGTCTTTCCTTGGTTCTGCCTAAGCAAGTTGTTTTTGGTTGCCCCAGCTGTGATGAAGAAGAGGGTGATGTGTGGGACTGGATGGCTGCACAGAGGAACACCTAAGCAGCTTCAAGAGCACACTGTGGCTTTGTGGCCATTTCTTTTTTCTCCTCATACTTTCTTGCTCTGATTAGGTATCTTATTTTTAATTTCAAATGCCTGATAAGTTTTACTTTGCCTCCTCCTCGTGCGCATTTGCCTCCCTTTCATGTAAACAGCTGCCATGGAGCAAAGGTTATTTTTAGCACTGCTCTGCTAGTTGAACACAATAAGGCTGTGGAGGAGGAGGTAATCAGATCTGTAACCCTGAGTGCGTCACTGGCGGCCCCAAGCTCTAATGGACTGGGCCCAAGCTGCACCAGGGTGGCCAGCTTTAGTTTGATTAGCAGAAACCCCATCCACACTTGTGCCTGCAAACCACACACACACACACACACACACACACACACACACACACACACCAGTGTTGTGTAATGCCTTCATTTATGCTTCATTAGTAGACACATCTACCTGTCGGTCGCCTCTGGTACAACTGGAGAAGGAGCAGGAAGGATGGTTGCAGTAAAAAAGGCACAACACCGATGGAGGAATAACATCTTGGTTCAACTTGGTTTTCTCTTTTTTTCCATTTGGTCTGTGCCTTTTTCTCAATCCCCCTTGTGAAATCCATTTTAGTAAACTCAGATTCCAAGGTTAAAGCCCCCTTCCTTGTCTGAATATATTCCTTTAGGTCATTTCTTAAGAATTACTACTGTTTGTTGTTGTGGTTAGTCAGCAACTCATTCATGTATTTATTGCTTTGCTTTGGGAACTGTCAGTCTCTCCAGTGTGAGCAAATAGCAGCTGTTTCACTGTCACTTGTCACTATATCTTCTAACTGTATTTCCTCATTGTGTTTAGTGTGGAAGGACATGGAAATACCCTTGGTGTTGGTTCTAAGGTGCCATGACCCATTCAGGCCTTGGACAACCGCAGCAGGTTTTCACCTCAGTGACAATGGTTATTTCAGCTCTCACACACATTTTAAAATAATTCATTTTAAAATAACCTGTGGCACTCAGAGTTGGTTAAGTTTGGGACAGTTTTTGGAGTGCTGTCCTTGGGAATACAAGGCATGGAATCAGTTTCAGTTTGCAGGCATTTACTCTCAAACTCTTCTGGTCCTCATTTTGTTCAGAATTGTTTTTTGTCTGCCACCATGCTGACTGCAAGTCTCAGTCTCTCATGCTTTTGTCTTTCCAGCTTTGTACTGTGTTTTGTTCCAAATTTGGGTCCTGAAAGGGATTCTGGTGTTTGCAAGTACCCTTCTCCTTTCCCTTCTGTACTCTTCCCTTCTCCGATCTACAAGGAATGGCGAGAAACACCAAACTTGTCTCTTATATGCTGCTTGCATGAAAATAATACATTTTTTTTTCCAGAAGTGATATCCCAGAGATATCTGTTGGGGAAAAAAAGTAGCCGCACTACTTACATCTTACTTTTTCTTCACCTGCATTTTGGTCTGTTTTTGGTGTTTTTTTCTTAAATCTTCTTTTTGCTCATGTACATCCTTTGGGAAGTATATTTCAAATCACAAAGCAACTGTATCACTGTATTAAACAATGACCCTGCCTGTTGAGGTTACCCTCTGTCCGTACTGATACAAGAAAAAAGAAAAGGTGGCCAAGTCTTTGAAAGCACCTCGCTGAAAGTCACTCTGACATGGTGGCTTTGATGTTGGGGCCTCTTGTTGCAACTCCCATTGCAGTACTCCCAAGAGTAATCCCATTAACTGTAGGATGCAGATTTCCGCCACCTCAAATACATTTGGTTGGATGGCTCTAATTCAACTTATGAGGGTTTGAGGGAGAAGGACATGTGGCAGCTACACTGGAGGTGGCACTGCATGGATGGGGTGCTGGGCTTTCCCTTCTTATACTCACTGCTCCAAGTTTATGTTCAAAAGAGGATGCTATGTAAGTATAAATTCTGTTGACTTTTACTGTACTGGTCCAGTGGCAATCTGTAGATTCTCTCCATTGTGCTTTGAATCACGCCTTCCTTTGTTCATATTACACTCTCTGTTTTGAGCATATAGTAAAGCTGTGCAGACAGACCTAGTGGCCCTCCTCTTCGACTCAAACCGTTATATCCCACATCTTGATCTAGAACGGACTCCTGTGATTACTGAATTTTTCTTTCTACTTTGGAGCAAAGGAAAAGTATGCAGGTGGGTCTCATGGGACTGTCAAAGCGCTGGCAGAGCCTGTTTATTAAGACCTCTGGGAATGAGCAGCACCTGTATGAACATGCATGAACATGCAGGATGCTCACTAGTCATCCAGTTTGTCTCCGCCTCAGTAAAGTGAGCCAAAGCACGCAGAGCAGCTGCGAGGGGGCATGCCACATAGCTCAACAGGACTGCAGGAGTCACTGACATTTGGCATTTGGGAGGTCTGTGATTGGTTATTGACCTACAGTGTCCTCTACTTCTGGGATAGTGGTCATGTTTAATTAACTATTTAAGTGGACATGGCACAGCTGCCACAAGTGTTCATATAAAACAGTGTTCACCACATCTGCCAACCCTACTTGTCCCCTCATAGTCTTCTGCATGTCTCCTTTCACTCACATTTCTGCTTTTGTCCTTTTATACAGAGATTGTGATCCAGATGACAAACAGAACCTTCCAGTTTGAGGCTATTTCTTAGTTGCGCTGTTTCACTGAGCAAAGTTTTCACTATATTTTACCCTTTCTCCTCCCTGTATGATTGGTGCTCCTGTGTTAACTAGTCCCCTCTCCTCCCTTTGCAGTAGAGGTAAAAACGCCCTGTCCTGTGGGGATGCCCAGCCCTGGTGGCGGAAGTGAGCAGGGGGGTGGCAGTGCTGGTGGCAGCAACGGGCCTGTGGACCTGCGTAAGGACCCCCGGCTGGGCCTTGTGGCTGTGGACCCCACCTTGCGTGAGCAGCAGCTGCAGCACGAGCTACTCCTCCTCAAGCAGCAGCAGGAGCTGCAGAAGCAACTGCTCTTTGCTGAGTTCCAGAAGCAGCATGAGGTTCTCACACGGCAGCATGAGGCCCAGCTGCAGGAACACCTAAAGGTGAGCACCTGTCAGAGGTGGAAGGTTAAGCCTGAGTGATTGATGGTCAGCTCATCTAAACAGAAAGTTAAATCACAGGAGAGGGTCTTTGCATCACCTGTTTCACAGTTTACATAGGTCAGTGCTTAGTGAAAACCCCCTGCGTGAAAATGATTGTAGGAGGCAGTAGGTGTGCCTCAGGGCCTTTTCTGCTGCTGTACCATGTTTACATTTTCTCAAGATGCATTGCCTGAAAATGGTGGGGACTGTATATATCTTGTATATGCAGTCATGCACTGTGTAAACATCATTCCTGGTGCTCCTGGTGGTATTTCCGGTGTGTCTATCACGTGTGTGAACAGCAGCAGCAGGAGATCCTGGCCGCTAAGCGTCAGCAGGAGCTGGAGCAGAAGCGGAAGCTGGAGCAGCAGCGGCATGAGGAGTTGGAAAAGCAGCGTTTGGAGCAGCAGTTAGTCATGCTACGGAACAAGGAGAAGGGTAAAGAGAGTAAGTTAGCCACATGTACACACAGAAAGATGTTGTGTGACACAGAGGGGCACAACCCACAGTTCATTGTGGTATAGGTGCTCCACAGAGAGCACATTGCTTCATTTTGGATCGTTTCCAGTAACATTCAGTGCTGTTCCATGTGTGGCAAGTGTAACAAAATGTAAGAGCTGTTTTTATACAAAATGGACCGATGGGACGTTGACAGACACATCCAAACATTGCAGTTAACGTGGGGCGCATTGTCAGGAGGCCATATTCATGCTCACCTGTCTTCACCCTGGCAGGTGCAATTGCTAGCACCGAGGTGAAGCTGAAACTTCAAGAATTCCTCCTGAGCAAGAAAGAACCAACCCCAGGTGCACTTAACCATTCCTTCCCCCAGAAGTGCTGGTGAGTGTTTTGGTCAGAGTGTGGTCACAGTTTTTTTCGACATACTCCTTCCACAAGTGCTGTGTTACTGTGGTAAGCAGAGGCTCAAATGTGCAGTAAAGGTGTTTATTCTGTGGCTCTACAGGGGGGCCCACCATACATCTCTGGACCAGAGCTCCCCGCCCCAGAGCAACACACCAGGGACACCGCCCTCATACAAACTGCCTCCCCTCTTAGGCACATACGATGGCAAGGATGACTTCCCCCTGCGCAAAACAGGTAAGAAGACTGCAGATTGGGCTGGTAGGGGGCAGGACTCCATTCACAGGCCCTTTTATCCCACCTGTAAAAGGGTCTTAATGAACTGACTTAAAACACCATACCCTCATAGTCCCTTTCATATCCTCCATTCTCAATTTTAGCTAGTAAATCCCTCCAACACCCCCTTAACCTTACCTGTCCTGATTGCTAAAACTGCCACTGTTCCTCCCTTCTCCTCACACACAGCAGCATTTTGACAGTAATCTAGAAGTGAAACTACTGTCTGTGGAGAGGTGTTTGATCTTGTGATGTAGACTGCACTGTCCTGCCCCCTGCTCTTACACTTGTTTGCGCATGCGCGCGCGCACACACACACACACACACACACACACACACACATAGAGTTTGTGAGTTGTTTTTGTTAATCAGGTTAAATTTGTAGGAAAGCCATTAATTGTATTAAGTGCAGTGAGGCGCAGCTTGGTTGCTGACGCAGTCACTGATGTCACATGCAGAACGCACCAACAGCAGTTAATTGTGCCGAATTGAGTCAGGCCTTTTGCGTAAATGCCCCTGGTGTTCCTAAATGCCTTTCTCACTTGTACAGCAGAATGTATTTGGGGTTTGAAACCAGGGGACACTGCAGAGCACAGACCTTATTCTGAGATGAAAAGAGAAACGGGAAACTCGGAGAACTCAGTTATTAGCATGTGCTCTGGTGTCTCTTTATGCACAACTAATTTATGAGAACTCAAGCCTTGAGCTTAGTCACAATATCAGTTATGGCTGGTGTGGCTATAAGTCTGTGAGGGCGGCATCAGCACTGGCATTGCTGTCCGTGGTGCTGAGACGCTTCCCTTGACTACACTGGTGACACTCATCTTGCATTTTCTCCTTAGTCCATACTGAGTTATACTGCTGCTGTGTCCAGTGCTGCTGTCTGTTAATAAAAGTGGACTGCCCATTTCTCCACATGTCCAGTAAAACCTGAGCTCAGCGGCATCTGTTTTCTGTTACTGCAGCATGATAACTAGATTTTTCATCCACTCCAGTTGAAATGATGCCAGACTTCATGGTTTCAATATGATGTAGCAGGTGGCACAGTGGTAACAGCCCCTTTTCCTCATTCCCTCCCATGTGTGCACTCGTGGAGCGGGGCAGCTTGCTGTCATCCTGCAGCAGCATGGGTTCGGTGACCTCTGCTACAAACTTCTGCGGAGCTTGCTGCTCCATGTCTCCTGGCACCTCCATGCCTGGACACAGTGATGCTGCATACGTAAACATCAGGCAACATGAAACACATTTTCTTTAGGGATGATGCACATCAAAGTAAAACAGAATGATATGTTAGTCATTTCAAGTAATACTACTGGAAATTACTATTGATGTTGGCAGGCTGTTGTTTTTGTTTAGCTCACATTATTGAGTCCTCCTCAAAGAATTTTCAAACTGCAAAATGAACTGCCCCAGACATTTCTATTAAACTTTCCAAAAATCACTCCCAGCCTTTCCTAGTGCTTTAACAGAGGTCATTGTTACTGCTGTTGGTTTGTAGAAGTGGAAGGACCTCATTTCTGATGGTTCTTCTAAGGACCTAGAAGCACCATAGGGCCTGCAGGTCTTGGCCCTGTTGTATAACATAACTCAGAACAGCTTTTACTCCTCTTATGGAAGCTAAAGCAGTGAATGTAAACCTGTAGCGCCAATCTGCTGTTGGAGCACAAACCACGAAGCGCTTTGGTTAATACTTGAGTGGTAAGGATGGTAACTTTGAGATAAAAAAGAAAATGTGTGATGCGCAAGTAAAATGAATGAAAGAAAAGATTTGGAGTTGCTGCTGATCCTGCCCGAGAGGGAAACGCATGTTGAGAGTGCAGTTGTTAATAGTGTACAAGGAGCCCTACAACAGAGAGTGTGGGGGGGTGAAGAAAAGCACAGAGAATGTCCTACCCCCATGGGAGAAGGGCCAGTGCGTGTGGCAGGAGCACTGGTGTGATACAAGAATGAGTAGCATGTAACAATACAGCAGGGGCGCTATAAAAGAAAGCGCAATAAATGGCTCAGTGTTAAGCAGGGTATTTTGACTGGGAAGAAACCAGAACATGAGGAAGTTGTAGTCTATTTCAGCAGATAGCGCATACACACAGGAAGAGCATGCAAAGTCCACATAGACTGAGATAGATATGAACAAACACACATCCAGGCCCACAGCCCACTCTTTGGGAAGTATGAGTGCTGCCTGCTGCACCACTGTGCTGTCCATTATCCACACCTTGCTCCATGTGCAGTGAGTCAAAGTTGAAGGAATGGGTTTGGAAATACTGCAGTGACCCCTTGATCCTTGATCTCTTTTTAATGCTCTTGCTCATCCCAGCTTCAGAGCCCAACCTGAAGGTACGCTCACGGTTAAAACAGAAAGTGGCAGAGCGACGTAGCAGCCCATTGCTGAGGCGCAAGGACGGCACTGTCATTAGTACCTTCAAGAAGAGAGCCATCGAGATCACAGGTGGGAGAAACGCGTCCATTACCTTCATTTGTGTGCAAAGCTGCATTTCCTGTCCTTGGAGCTAAAGTCTGCTAAAGATGTGTTTTTATATATTCAACGCGGTTTAATAAAACAACTTGTCAGCTTTTCAGTTTGTGAATGAGTTGAGCCACATATGCTTTACCTGTCGTGCAGATTGTGACGTGTGTGATGGAGCTTATGTGCGATGTGCTATAGCGCCTTGTAGCCACACACAACCAAGATGTGTTGCAGGACTGTGCTTACATATGGCACTCAAGTCTGTGTTGGCTGCCTGATTAGATGAGCTTTGGACAACTCCTCCAAATACACATACACACCTCATAAATGCATAAACTCTGCAATAGGGGTCAGCCAAACCCATGGCCTCTGGTGGCCTGATTCAGGTCTTGAATTCGCAGCAGAGGGCCTCGTAGCCACGCTGCACATTGTGAACAGGTACAGTGGCACCCGGTACTCAGTTTGTAATGCTGCTGTTTTGTTCCAATTTCACAAGTGAAGCCAGCAGCTTTGGCTAGAAGTGTGGAGTCCTTTCCTTTCAGGGGCCAGTGGAGCCACAGGGGTGAAGTAACGGTTATGCTGATCACATCAATTAAGCAGGTGGTTTACATCTCTCATTTTCAGGAAGGGTACTGAGGGTTAGTTAAGTCTGCTGAGGAACTGAAGCAGAACTGTGTGTGTGTGTGTGTGTGTGTGTGTGTGTGTGTGTGTGTGTGTGTGTTAAGGGTTAAATTGAGGGGAGGAAATACTGTAGTTTTCCTGTAAACTTTGTAATTGCACATTACGCTGTGATAGAGCAGCTATTGTCATTTAATGAGCTAAATTTGTCAGTCTGTGCCACAGGTGCTGTTTCTTGTTGCTGTCATGGACATTAGGAAAGGGGTTGCTTTGCCAACAGGGGCTCTAATGCCTGTGTGTCCTTGCAGTGTCCTCCATGTGCAACAGTGCTCCTGGCTCAGGGCCCAGCTCCCCCAATAGCTCCAATAGCGCCATCTCTGAGAACGGCTCAAGTGGCTCTGTGCCCAACATCCACAATAAGGTGAGTAGGATACCAGAGCACCTTGCTGATGGAGGAACAGTGCCTGTCCTCAAGAAGCTGTGGGTTTTTTATTTTACCGAACACATGACATCTGTTTAAAAACTGAAAATTGTACATAGTGATTTAAGATGAATGCAGGTGGTGTAGCAGTTACAGCTGTCATGTTTCAACCCAAAGTCTTTAGGTTCAGATCTTATTTCTGTAGGACCCTGGATGAAGGCACTTACCCTGAAATTATACAGGAAAAAAATGAGAAATCAGTGTAAGCAGCTTAGGGTTCCACCACTGTACGGTGGGGAAAAAGGGCATCAACTAAACAAATCTGCGATGAAGCAGCCAGCAAAACCTCTTGTTTTTTCATTCATTTAGTAGTAATATTGTAGGTGTTATCAGCAGCAGACCCCCTTCTCTGACCCGCCTGCATTCTGTCGTCAATTTCGTATCGTGGCCGACACAGCGCTTGCATGACAAATGCAAGGAGGCCTTGTGTTACAGGCCTGACTATACTGTACTCTACTCATGCTCACTGTGCTGCTTATACTGGTGTGACTTCCTGCCCCATTGGGCCCTTGTTGTGAGGGAACCCACACTGCATGGTGCTAGGGGACACAGGGTGAGGGTGAAGGCTCCTGCTGTATCTCATTATGGCATTTAAATTGTTAAATTTACATAGATATAACAGTGAACTATTGAGATCAGTCACCGATCAGAGAGCATACTGTTTGTCTGCAACAACTATACTTGGCTCCACTTTAAAAGCTGAATCCTCCTTGTCAAAACATTCCGGAATGGATTTATGAACGGATATATGCTGCCAGGAGAGTATGAAGTGTGCTTTTTTAGGCACAAAGCCTTCAGTTTGACTATATGTGCACAAGCACACGCTTGTGTAGCCTCTAAGGCTCACTTCTGCACCGATTGGAACCGATTACCTGCCGTCAGATTCTAATTGGTTTCCATTAAATACATTTTGGGTGATTTTAGTCTGTTCTGAGGTCTTCCGGATTTGGCCAGGTGTTATATTTATTCTATACCACCAGCTTCCTTGCCCCCTTTCAGCGACAGCAAAAAAAAAAAAAAAAAGTGTTTAGAGGGAAAACAAATAGAAACAGTCTGTCTCAGGCTGTCTCAGACCAAATTATTTTTGACTGCTGCAGATGGCTTCAGCGACATTGTGGAAGAAATGATAAATGCATTGTGATTCATTTAGGTGGCTACATGTCACAACTGCACATGTATTCCCATCTCCTAAGCTGACAGTTGAACGGCTCGAAATGAATTTTGCACGACAATGCTACCCCTCATCCTGGATACAACGGGGGTGGATCCTATAGTGGACTGTACATCAACAACAGATGAAGATCTTTATAGACAGGATTATCAAAGCACAGCTAGTTTGCCTGATACCACCATGTCACTAGTTGACATCTCTCCAGTAGCTGCCTGCAAAAGTGATATTCTAATAACAAGCACATCATTAAAACATATGGTGGCCAACTCTTATGAAGCTTTTGAGAGATCAGGAAGGAATATGGTTTGGAAGAAATGGTTTTGACCCACAAATAAAGGGGAGGACAGAGAGAGCTTATGATCGAAACTGAACCTATGGGATGTTAGTTTTGGTCTCTTTGCTTTAATGTGAACAGGAAAGGTAGACTTATTTGTTAATGAAATGCCCTAAATGATTCATTTGATGTGTAGTATCCTGTGTGGCACCTGTTTGTCTGCAGGGGTGATGTTAATGGATCAGGTTCTGACCATCCATTCTGCAATTTCTGGGCAGGAAGATGTGAAGGGCTGTAAGGAGCTGTGTCGGTTTAGTTCACCATATCCCTCATGCTCCTTTTTCCCTGCAGCATTTACGCTCCCAGCACCAGACAATGAGCACCGATGGGCCGGCCAGCCAGCTCAGCCTGTACACATCCCCTTCGCTGCCCAACATCTCCCTGGGGCTGCCGGCATCCAGTATTGCTGTGAGTTCTGCACCTGTGGGTGATCAGGGGAACACACACAAATACACACCTCAATCTGTAGGAGTTTGGCTGGGTCTGGCTGCATCTGTGTAGACATAGTACTGTATCAGTGCTGTATTTATCTTTACAAGTGTTATCCCCTATAAACTCACTGTACCACTGGAAGCCTCTGTATCCCATGCTAGTGAGTGGAGTGTGTGTGTTGCATTTGCTCTGAATGGTGATACCAGTTGGTAGCAGCACTGGTTTTAGTCACACATTCTGTGCTCCAAACATGTTCTTTATTTAGTTTCCATTATGTGGGCTCAACAGATGCCTTCATCCGGTTTTAGCAGGTAACCTTAGTAAGTAAATGAAGAACATATTTAGATATATTTATTCTCATCTGACCCCCCCCCCCCCCCCCCCCCCCCCCCCCCCCCCCCCCCCCCCCCCCCCCCCCCCCCCCCNCCCCCCCCCCCCCCCCCCAGGCACCCCAGAAGCTATCGGCTCAGCAGGATGCAGAGCGGCAAGCCATCCAGAACATGCGGCAGAGTGGTGCCCTCACTGGGAAGTTTGTGAGCACTTCCGCTCTTCCCACCTGCCTGGCCCCTGGTGTGGCCCACGACTCAGAATCACCAGCTGCCAACAACCACAGCCACTCGTCCTTGCTGCAACATGTCCTGTTGCTAGAACAGGCACGCCAGCAAAGTGCACTGCTTGCAGGTGCCCCAGTTATGCATGGTCTCTCACCTCCACCTGTATACACCTCCACTCTTAACCTCTACACTCCACACTTGTGCATTTGTACTCTCTGTAACCTCCAACACATTCAGCTGTATCTTCATATTCTCCAGCTGAGATTGCCTGGAGTGTCTCTCACCTCCAACCTTGTAATCTCGACCAGGAGAAACCTCTCACCTTCAGTCATAGTTTCCCACTGGGCTCTGATGCAGAAATGCACAGCATGTCCCTCCCACACACATAGTCCAAACGCGGTCCCCTCAAACACACACAATCATTTATAGCCATTGATTTGTACCTCCAGTCATTCCTGGATGGTACAGAACTGAGCACTCTTTTGTTCAGGAGCTGGTAACATGGTTGTAATTGATTTTCAGTGAATGTCCATTTAGGCAGTTTCGCTTAGAATATGATGCCTCTTTTCAAACACGCAAAACTATTTGTCATGCCTGACATAACTGCTGTCAATTAAAGACCCACGCTAAACTAACTGTCAGACGTTTCCCACAGTGCCAATCTATGGACAGTCGCCACTGGTGACGGGTGAGCGAGCATCCACAAGCATGCGCACGGTCAACAAGCTTCCCCGGCACAGGCCTCTGAGCCGCACCCAGTCAGCACCCCTGCCCCAGAGCCCCCAGGCCCTGCAGCAGCTTGTCATGCAGCAGCAGCACCAGCAGTTTCTGGAGAAGCAGAAGCAGTACCAGCAGCATGTTCAGCTGAAGGTGGGAGCCTCCTGCACCAGAAGTCTTTGCATTCAGACATTCTCCTTTATGACACTGACCTCACACTGTATGTCTAGACCCCTCACGTTCAAATGGAAATTTGGCAAATAGCTTGCCATTGCCCTGTAGAGTCAGGAAAACTTACAAAACAAATTAGCAGCTGTAAAATAGCAAATCTTTCATTTTTTGTAATTATTGATAGAGTAGAGTAAAAAGATGCAAAAGTTAAATAAAATTCATTGTTCTTCCCTCTATTCCAAAAGCAGACCTTAAAAGAGCCTTTTTCCTTTGTATAATGGTGAGGAAGCTTTATATATGTAGGTCTATGTTACTGTAACAGAAAAGAATCCTTTTTTCTTGTGTTTTGTTGAATGGCTTCGGTGTTAGTTCTGGCTTCAAGCTAGATGCTATGTGTGTAACCCTGAGGGGGAATCTGTTGTCACACTGGAGGTGTGTTTTGAGCACTTGTGTTTCGCAGTGTAACCCATCAAACCTTATTATATTCCCATTGAGCCCCAGTGTTTGGTTGTAACGTAGCAATAATAAAGATTTCAGATTTGATGCAACTTTTTTACAATGTCCAGCAAGCAAAAAATGAGTGCTCTAGTAGTATATAAAAAATAAAATTGTGTAACAGCCACCACATCTGTGCTGTTACCAGGGCTATTGATAAGCTCTCCGAGAGAGACATCTCTGCGAATGTAGGGTTTATTTCCCTTTGACAGCACCAACAGAACATAGACACATTAGCTGCAACTCTCAGGTACGTTAAACAGTCAGACAGTCAGCATTTCTGCTACAAACTCCCACAGCAGTTGGTGCACAGAAGCCAACAGAACCGTTTAAGCACATGGAACAGCAGTGCATCCAGGGAGAGCTGCAGTTCCCACCATTGCTGCTACATTAGACTTAGAAATGGAAGTGAAAACAACTGCAAAATGAAAACACAATTACAATACTGCTATGTGTTCGTATATTATTATTAATTTAACGTGAATGTGTGAAATTAGTGAAAACCTAGGTCCTATGATATAACACAGCATTCAGGGACGTTCTTTATTTTTATATGCTTATAAATAATACAGGCACGAAAATACAATTACAATACAACTGTATTTAAATTATTATTATTCTATATTAGTATTCAGTTAACACGAATCGTGTGAAATGTGTGTAAAAAATTGAATAAAGCATTTACATGTTAATTGTGTCTATATAACATATATCTTGATGGTTTATATAAAACCAAAGGATAATGGGATTTCCATCTTACAAGGACACCGTCAGAACAGAACCCTGTTGTAAATGAGGGGTTTACCTCTATTATAAAGTTGATTTGAGTCTGTCTGACCATGTTCCACTTCCACAGGGACTTGGTGCTGCTGCTCTTATCGTGTCACGGGGGTGACATAGTGTCGGTGCCACACAGAGCAGGCTTAGTTCTCACGGGCCACGTGTCTCTCTCACGGTGCCTCGAATCTGGGACAGTTACTTGTGCTTGTTGTGCTCTTTACTCACTGCGGGCCCTGTTCTCGCCTCCCAGATTCTCTCCAAGGGCACGGAGCTGCCCCGGCAACCACCCAGCCACCCTGAAGAAACAGAGGAGGAGCTAACGGAGACAGCTGAGATGCAGGAGGATGAGCAGGAGGCGGGTCTGGAACTGACGAGGGACGGGCCACTGCAGCAGGATGCTCTGCTTGAGAGGTCCAGTGAGATCCCGCAGCCTTTGGAGCAACCAATCACTCTGAAAGAAGAGAACACAGAGAGTGATGTGGATGAGGAATACGAAGAGGAAGATCTGAGAGAGAGCGATGAACAGGGCATCCTCTATACCCAGGTACACACGTGGCACTTCTCCTCTCACCTGTTCCCAGACGTTCTGGACGATGAACCTGCACATAGACACACGTTTGCAGAGCAATGCATGCAGTCCAGATTATCTCTAGCATACTTTGATTCTGCAAGTCTTTCATTGTCTCTGGGGTCAAAGCCATACTTTTTTCGTCACCGTGTTCAGCAGCATGTTGCTTTGGCCATGACATGTGGGATTCCTGGCTGAATCAGTCAGTGTGCGCTGACTTTGTGGTCAGTCCTTCCTGTTAAGTTTTACATGGAGCTGTCAGTTTGCATGCGAGGCCCATCAATCAGGCACTCCACGTTCACATGTCTTTATATGCCTTAGGGAAAGTCACACATACAGGAAGGGCTTTGGACTTGGTCACCCAACCGGCACAAAGAACTTTTTCTATTACAGGTGTCAGCGAATCCTGTGGCGTTCCATGTTTAAAAGTTGACCCGACACAGCATTAGCACACACAGCGGCAGAGGCTTCCCTCATCATCTAAGGCACCCTTGTTTGCTGACTGTGGAAATAAAAGCAAGGGGACATTTGAATTTCCCCACCCTTCAGTCACTCACCTTGTAAGCCAGGGTACACAGACAACTTGTGACAACTTGCAGAGCTGTCAATTACCTTTCTAATAGAAAAGCAATGAAAGTTCAGCAGGGGCACAGTACTGGGAACACGATGTCTGGCTTTTGCCTGTTGTTGACATTCTCTGCTGTCCTCATTTAGGTTTTTAGATGCCAAACAAAAGACAGTTTAAAATGATAGAATTAAACGGGTGTTATGGGCAGCGCTTGAACTGCAGCAGAAAGGGCTTGGTGCTCTCAGAGTGAATTATGAAGTGCATACACATTAAATGGTCGTGGCACTCGGGGTGAAGTGCTGATATTGTTGCATTTAAAAATGTGAAGTGGCCGTATTGCTTACCAGCGAGCATTAGCTGAGATTAAGCACTGGATTGAGGAGACTGATGCTGTGGGGATGTCCTAGATTCAGTCGGTAAAATCAAACTCTCAGTGCACTTTGGTGGGATGGTCACAGACTGTGCAGTCACTAGATATAGTGGATGTCAGGCTTTCCTCACATAATAACAGTCATTTGTTCCCGAAAGTCTGCTCTCAGTGTCACTTGTTGTAAAAAGGGCTGTTAACTACCATTAATTTGCACTGGAAAGATAGATAATGCAGTTGTTAGCCGCAAAAAAGTTTGCCGTGTTTTGGCAAATATGAAAAAGTATCCCTATTTATCTATTAAATAAAGAAGAAATCAAAGTTAATTTCAGAATATCAGAACAGGTCTGCACATTCTTTTTATTTTTATTCAGAAACTCCAAGTGGATACAACTCTATTTAAAATTTAACACAAACACCAAGCAAATACAACAATATACTATTTCATCTTCAGCCAACTTACAGTTCAACTCTGCTGCTTTATTAAAATTTCTGTGCTTTTTTCTGTCCTCTTTCCCTCATCATCATCCTCAGTATCACAGTACACTGGTTCCTTGTGTTACAAAGGTTCAGTGTGCAAATTTTTGAGGATATGAACATTTTAGAGTTTATTTTAAATGTGTTTTTATTCTCTGTTCTATTTTCAAAAATGTCTGGCTGCTGTTTAGTCAAAGCAGCCTGTTCTTTCAGTTGGCAGTAAAATAGAAAATGTGTGGAATACCTTCATTCAACACACTGAACCCTACCAGAATGCAGGAGGCCCCAACCTCCCACTTCGCAAGTTGAGGAACCTGTGCATTATTTTTGTTCTCATTACATTGTTTTATTCTCTTGTTGGTGGCGAGCAGTGAAGCTGTGGGTGGTCACCCCTTTGCTACTGTGATTTTAGATTTGACTCCTTCTGTATGACGCTTGCATGGTCTCCTCGTAGTTACATGGATTTCCAACGGATGCTCAGACTTCCTGCAACAGTCCAAAGATGTGTTTAATGTGAACTGGGGAATCTAAATTGTCTGTTTGTGCACATGTGATTTTTGTGCTGTTGTCCCGTCACGTGTGCACCTTACCTTATGCTTCCACTATGGGTTCAGGACAGTCGCAACCTTGCACTGCAAAAGCTGTAAAAGTTATAAATGATGGAATAATTATTTTGTTCGTTTATAATTTTTCTTTTTTAAATGCTCATATTGTACATTTATATACATTTTTCTTCTTAATAAAGCATTGTTACAATTGTACCTACAAAGCTAAATCTTGAAGAATAATTATTAGATTCGCTGATATTGCTTATAAATCCTGTCACACAAAAAGTTATCTGTGATTATATTGCCACAGAATTCTGTGTGCGTGTTCATTTTCTTATGTTTTTAAAACTATTATATTAATGCTTTCCAGCCTTCAGCAATTTTTAAGACTCTTGCTTTAGGACTGATTAATGTTATTCAGATGATGAAAATGACGTGATTTTTGCGAGATGTTTGCCAGCAGACATGTGGCTATGAGAGGTGGAGAACGACACCCACGTGGGCTACAGCTGCTCACCTTGTGTTTTGCTCCAAATCTGAAACAGTCCTTTTTTAATGTGCAGTATCTCGTATAGCATTTCTCATAAGCTCATTATGCACATTTTACTATACAAATTGCATCTGCTCATAAGTCAGAATTCTTGTGTAAGGAGCATTTGTTATATAAGGCAAGCAATTTACATGTACATATGCCCTGAACCTGGCATGCTGCGCTATTATTCATTTATTCATTTGTTTAGCTGACACTTTTCTCCAAAGCTGCTTACAACAGTTTACCCATTTATGCAGCTGGGTCATTTTACTGTGTCATTTCAGGGTAAATACCCTGATCAAGGCTATTACAGCAGGAACAGGAATTTGAACCCAAGTCACTACAGCACCTGCTGCCAAGTAAATGAAAGGACAACATGAAAAATACCTTTGTTTGCTTTCATGAATCCATGTGTGGTAGGAATTTATTTTGGCAGAGTCTCTGTGAGTTGGTGAAATGTCAGCTGAAGCTTTTGGGTGACTGCTTGCACATCCCAGGCATGGAATAAAAATGTCAGACAACAGGGCTCAGGAAGGCTGGTTTCATCTTCATCATACACTCACACTCAGTAAACACACACATCTTGTTGCCTTTTTACATCTGATTGAGTGGAGTGCTGTGAATGGGCTCATCTCTATGAGTCATCTCTGCATTGCTGGGTGACTAACACTTTGCCCACTCCCACACTCCACCCCCGTTCGTTGCCAGCCCCCCCCAACCAGTAAAAGTCCTTGCACCCCACCCCCCCCCAATTTCAGCCCACCAGGTCTGAGGGGTTTCTTGACTGATTTTTTTAAATTTGTGTGTGCATGCGAGAGAGAGCTAGAACCAGGAGATCAGTCCAGAGGCATTGCTTAAGGACATCGTTCAAGCGCAAGACAAATGTTGCCACCAACTCCCACCACCCATCGACATTTGTCATCCCTCCATCGTTAACATGCTTCTTCTTGTTTGCTGCTGCAGCCATGAATACCGATGAGCTACTGAGGACAGAGGCGTCAGTCTCAATGGAGGGGCACAGAGCTTCAGCTCCCCATTCATAAAAAGGGCAGAGGATGCAGTTTGTTTTTAACATGTACCGCACACACAGGTCTTGGGGCACAGGCGGTGCTTGACAGAGACACAGAACAGATCCTGCCCCCTAACTCATATTTACGTAGGGTGTGCCCTGACACACGTCTTGGCTCTGTGGTATAATCCGTTCCCCAGCAGTGAGGGACCTGCGCTTATAAGGTGTTCGTCTGTCCAGAGAGGCGAGGTTTGATTGGGTTTACGCCCTTTCATGGCCACTGTCCTTTTCTCGTATATTTTCTTACAGTGTGATCTAGTGATAATTCAATTACTTTATTTTCCTTCCTCAGTTTACGGACCAGCAACACCTGCAGCAGCTCAACCTGTACCAGGTGTCTCTGTCCCTCTCCAGCGTGCCCCACAGGCCTCTGGGAAGAGCTCAGTCCTCCCCAGCCACTGCCAGCCTAAAGGTTATCCCCATGGGTGATGTGCCTGTAAAACACCTTTTCACCACAGGTAAGGAGTGTCTGAAAAGATCCAATAGGTTGGACCAATTCTAATACATAATTTGATTGTCAAAAAATGTAAGAGGTATAAGAAATGAACACGTGGCTTTTTCTGCATCCGAGATCTTGCTCTCAGGGTTTACTTTGTGATGTGGAAACTTTCTGACTTGTATGGACAGAGGAAAACTGATCGTATTGTCACCTTCTGTGCTGTGATTTTTATTTCAAAGAAAGGCGACCATTCAGGTGTTGAGGTGCACTGATTGTTGTCACGGGTGACCATGGTGCTGTTCTTCAATCCCAGGTGTGGTGTACGACACTTTCATGCTGAAGCACCAGTGCATGTGTGGGAATACCCACATACACCCGGAGCATGCAGGGCGCATTCAGAGTATCTGGTCTCGGCTGCAGGAGACAGGGCTGCTCAATCGTTGCGAGGTGAGGTGCCCTTTACTGGCTGGAGGACATTTCACAAAGTGAAACAACCAGTTAACAGAGAAGATAAATTTGTGTGTTACCTGTGTCTGTTTTGAGCAGAGAATCAGGGGTAGGAAGGCCACTATGGATGAGATCCAGACAGTCCATACAGAGCACCATACACTGCTGTATGGTACCAGCCCTCTCAACAGGCAGAAGCTGGACAGCAAGAAGCTCTTAGGTGAGAGTGTGTGTGTGTGTGCGCACATTTACTTTTGAACTTTCAAGGTATTCACCTTATAAAGCATTCTTTTGTCACAAATTTAGCCAGAGCTTTATGTACTCTGAAAGATAACTGCCTACAACAACCCGCTGTATTTTTAGCCCTGGAAGATGAAGGACCCCCGACCCCCTACGTCGTCCTCCTCCTCCTCCTCCTCCCCCTCCTCCGCTTCTGAGTCATCATTTCTGTTTGTGGAGACTGGACGTCTAGTCCAGATGCAGACAGCAGCTAATCTGTCCAGAAACTTCCTTTTGCAAGTCCATTTACTTTGTTGAGAAACCCTTGATATTATACGTTTCAGGTACAGGTGAAAAATGAAATCAGTTTTTCCTAATTCTTTCCTTCTTTTACTTTCTCATTATCCAAGCTGGCTAAATGTTATCTGAGGTGGCTTGCAGTTGAAAGACGCACAGCAGCTCTACTTCTCTGCAAACTGAGCTTTCTACCATGGTACAAAAATGAAGAAAAAGTGTGTGTTACATTAGAAGTCCGACACGAAGCACTGACATCAGGATTTTCCAGTTTTTCTCCAACTCTCTAATCAGCAGGAAGGAAAAGGGGAGAGAGAATCCACCTCTTTTGCGGGGAATCAAGAAAATGCATTTGCTCCCTCTTTCTACGTTTCTTGTCCCTGCTTACTTCGATGTACCTGCATTAATTATTTGTGTAGATTAATTATGCATGTCAGGAATGTCAGATTCCTAGCATTTAAAAAAGACCTTTGGTGCATGATGAGCAGCTGTTGACAAGGCAGACAACAACTTCCTGTGTGGAAACAAATTAGCTTTTAATGTGACATTTATTTTTTTCTTTCTAGGTGCAGTAATTTAACAAATAACTACTAAATCTGTTCTATTTATGAATGTTCCTTTTCCTTCTTCAAAAAACTAAAGGGGTTGTTTACATATACAGTACCAGTAAAAATTATTGAGCACAGTTGCTATAAACTTACTCATAACTAGCCAAGTTACTAGTCTCTGCCTGGGTCTGAAAGGTGTAGTGGTGGAAAGGTAAAAAGTAATAACATTTTATATCAAAAAACTGTTTTAAGTTGTTAAATTTAGTATGGAAGTATTGTTAGTGCTGTCAGACAGGTGGACACAATGAAGGGTGATGCTGGTACCAGTAGAAAGGGGGGGAAACTAGAGCTATATTACCAAACTTTACTACCCTTACATCACTAATGTGTGCAGTGCTGTGTGTGTCATGTATAAGGTCTTTACTTTTACATTTTCATTTGTGCACATATAACAGCTACTAGCTCCTGCGGTTGAACACACAGATGGCACTGACAGCAACGCACTGGCCGTAGCAAGATGCACACAGTACGTTTGTGCGTTGGTGTGTGTAGCGAAATAATCTTGTCTGCATCTAGCAAGTAGTGTGTGTGGGGTGAGAGAGAATTCATGAAAGTGTGTTCTGCAATGTGTACATAGCGAGAAAATGCATCTGGTGCGTCAGGGTGCGTGCATTGGGTACGTATGTGAGGGAAAGTGCATGTGTGTGGACAATCCGCCAGCATCACTGCATAATCTACAGGTGACATTATTACTCTTGCCTCTCGGAACACAAAATTTACATTTTTAAAGTAGTAGCTTTTTTTTTTTTTTTTTTTTTTTTTTTT
>UFQX01000537.1:0-39003 GCA_900497675.1 Arapaima gigas | reverse complement strand
ATTTAATTTTTTTTTTTAAAATAAAATTTTTTTTTTTTTTTTTTTTTTTTTTTTTTAAGTCTAATGATGTTTAGAAAAACCTCACTTAGGGCGTGCGTGTGGCTTGAGAAACAAACAAACAGTGATTCAGCTTTATAGATAAAGAGATTGGGAACTAGCATACCAGGTTGTGGGAGTGACCGAGTTGAGAATGTTGGTGGAAGGATTTGTGAGACCTTCAATTCTTCCTTCCCATAGTTCACAAGAAGGCCAATACAAAGTGAATAACAGCAAGAAAACGGAGCCAGTGATTCACCAAATGGAAACCGGCACAAAAAAAAAAGTACAGGCTATACTAAACTTAGACCAGTAAACATTGCATCAAGACCTTTCTTCCTCCCTCAGCTTGTCACATCTGCACCTTTTGTGTGGTTAGAGAATCAATAACACCTGCTGCTTATTATCACCGTAACGAGGTTCTTCCAGGTGTAGCTGTTGATCTTGTTGTTCAGGTATGGCCAGCCTGCAGCCTGACTCAGTAATGTCTTACACTCGGTCTGTTTCTGTAAATACTTGACAGTGGGGGGGAAATGGAAATTGTGACTAAATGCTGATTTGTTTAAATTAGCCTTCCATTGCTATAATGACAGCTATCAGGCTTTCGCAGGTGCGCTGACACTCCCAACTGACACTGTACATGCATTTTTATGATGTAGTTCTGTAGACAGATATTTCAAATGATATATGAATGATAAAGTAAAATCATTTCTGACTTTTGCTGTGTTTGTTTTTGTGGTGCCCTAGGTGTGTCGGGTTTGGTGTGTGACCAAGCAGGGAGTGGTAGTGGCAGGACTGGTGGCTCTTTTATTTTCAACAAACTTAAAGCACAACTACAGTTTAAGGTGTTCTGTTGTGTGAGCCATGCCTGTGTTTTGTGGTCCTGCATCAGAATGCATATGAGAACAAATGAATTACTAAATAGTCATCAGGAACAGCCCCACAGTAAGCTTTTCCTGTCACTTTGTTTATCTTGGTTTTTGCTCCGTTCCACACACACCTGTTTGCTTAGCACTCGTCCTGCGTCCACACAGCACTAATTTTGTTGGTATTAAACCGTGACGTGTTTCCATACATCTAAACCGCCAGAGCCATTTGAGCCTATTATTGCAGTCCCTGACCTTTCCTTTCTCATCTCTTCTGGCTCTTTCAGGACCAATCAGTCAGAAGATGTATGCCATGCTCCCCTGTGGAGGCATTGGGGTGAGTGATTCATGAGGGCAGCAGCAATGGGAGAGTTGGGTTGGGTTGGGTTGGGTTGGGTTGGGTTGGGTTGGGTTGGGGGGGGGGGGGCAGCGAGCACATACTCACTGCAAGGTCTTTGGCACGGCCTGCCGAGAGCCACGTGGAGCTTTGTTACAGGATTGCTGTTCTATGCCAGTGCTCTACAGGTAACAGCTGTACCACATCTCAAGGGGGATTAGAATAGTGCTTTGCTCAGAAAAGATGATGGAGAGAGAGATTCTGCATCATCTTTTAAAGCAGTGCAATCAGTTCTTTTGTGAGCTCGACACAATATTGAGTCAGTAGTTATTCTGTTGTAACCAGTTTTTGCTGTTGTGTTCAAGGCAGTACAAACTACTGGCCCTTTTAAAACTGAGTCCCTGGGACGGGCAGCTGGGGTGTGTTTTGGAGCAATGTCTCAGTGGTCTAGTGTGTCCCTGCAGGTGGACAGTGACACAGTGTGGAACGAGATGCACTCGTCGAGCGCTGTGCGCATGGCCGTCGGCTGCGTCATTGAGCTGGCCTTCAAGGTGGCAGCTGGAGAGCTCAAGGTGAGAAGTGGCCCGTTGGGTGCATCAGCAGCCTATACTTTTTATACAAGCAATTACAGGTATTTCTTGAGCTATTAGTCTTTGATTGTGGGGAATATTTACATCATAATGCTAATTACATCTGCAATTTATGACATTTTAGTTGTATTCCAGGAATAAATTAAGTAGCAGGATAGCTGTAGTATTATTATTATTATTATTATTATTATTATTATTATTATTAGGCTGACATTTTATCTAGTGGTGGGTACTCTGCTCAAGGAAACTGCAGCAAGAGTGGGATTTGTACCTGAGAACCTTGGATTGCAAGGAAACAGCCCTAAAGGCTACGTATACCACCTGCTGCCTTCTGTACTGAAGAACAAAGATGAAAGAAAAACCACTTGGTTGTACATTTTAGTGAAGACCAAGGGTGTTTTTTGTTCCCCAACCTCTGTTTTTTGTGGTCCTGCACAGAACGGCTTTGCGGTAGTGCGTCCGCCGGGACACCATGCTGAGGAGTCCACTGCCATGTATGTATTCCAGGGAATTGTGTGCATTTTACAGTGTGTGTACTTGATTCCCCCCCACCAAACTGACACCTACTTCTGCGTCCACCTGTTTTGCAGGGGGTTTTGCTTTTTCAACTCAGTGGCCATCACAGCCAAGCTCTTACAGCAGAAGCTCAGCGTGAGCAAGATCCTCATTGTGGACTGGGTGAGTCGTGCAGCTCGTTCATCACCTAACCCTAACCCTAACCCCACCTCATTTAGTGCGTGCACTTTGCCGCTTGCATCAGCTCCCCCACGTACATCCTCCCCTGCAGGACATCCACCATGGCAATGGCACCCAGCAGGCCTTCTACAGTGACCCAAACGTGCTGTACGTCTCCCTGCATCGCTATGATGACGGCAACTTCTTCCCTGGCAGTGGAGCCCCAGAAGAGGTTGGCCCCTTGTGCTTTTTGTCTGCACACCTTTCTCTGTCCACCTTTTCCCCTCTGTTTGCCCCTTGCTTTTTCTCTGTCTAGGCTGTCTATGTTTCTGCCTGTCCTTCACTCCTCACCTGTCCCTTTTGGCAGCTGTGTCCTGACTGGCGAATGCTTTTTCATGTGACTGTGTAAGTTGTCCTCTTGTCCACGGAGACCTCAAGGACGACGCAACAGGCTGCTCCTGCTCTATGTATGCAGGTGGGGACGGGTCCCGGCATCGGGTACAATGTCAACATTGCCTGGACTGGAGGTGTCGAGCCCCCGATGGGGGATGTCGAGTATCTGGCTGCCTTCAGGTAGGAAACGCCAGTTGTTGCTCACGTCCTCCGAAAGACAGCAGAGATAATGCAGGAAATGTGCAGCAGGCCAGGATGGTGATTCTTCATATGATCTGAGTCACTGCACACGTTTTTAGGAAGAGACAGATAAAGAGAGAATACAGCACAAAGGAAGGCAGGGACTCTTCTGTCGCAATGCAGGTGAAAAGTGTTTATCAAGACCAAAGTGCTCACCCCCCCCCCCCAGATTTTGACTGGCAGGCCTCTCCTTCAGCACAGCATGTGCTGCTCCACACCGCCACCCTGTGGTGGCCTGCCGTTTAAGTATCTATCTCTGCCTGCGTAGGACGGTGGTAATGCCCATCGCCAATGAATTCTCCCCGGACGTGGTGCTGGTGTCGGCTGGGTTCGATGCAGTTGAGGGTCACCAGTCTCCGCTCGGGGGATACTCAGTCACAGCCAAGTGTAAGTGACCCCAACTAAGCAAAGCTCCTCCGCGGTGTGTGTTTGCACATGGATGCTGTTTGAAGTCCACCTGGGTACTTTGGAACCATTCAGATGATCTGATGTTTATGTGCTTTGCTTGCCTTCTTTAGATTAGAGAATGTGATCCTGAAGCATTGAGGTATCTACTAGTTGTAGTTCTTTTCCACCCTGTGCCTTTGAACAGTTCAATGTTTTTAATATTGTAATTTTATCTTAATCCTACCCATAAGCCCTGTTAGGCCTATGTCTAATTTTTGCGTGTTTCCTCATTACATCTTTTTTATGTTTCTTAATTTTATTTGGAACTTTTTTGTGTGTTGTATTTATTTTTATCTCAATGTTATATCTTTTTATTTTTGCCTTTGTTAAGCACTTTGAATTACCCTTGTGCAGGAAATGTGCTATATAAATAACTTGACTTATAGCTTAACTGAGGCCTTTTTCTGTCAGTTGGACAGAAGTCCACTGCAGTTTCTCAAACCAGCAATTCAGCTTAGATGGTCGCTGTCAAAATATCCCAAAAAAACACCAAAAAATTGTTTCCTTTTGGCAGCTCCTGTAGTCCACACAGAAATAGGAGAGTTTCACATTCTTTCTTCCTCTGCCGTCCCCTTCCTGAAAAACCATTTGTAAGGTGAATTCTCATAAATCAAAAAAAAAAAAAAAAACCATTAGCTTGAGTGGTAAAAATTTTAATGTATTCCTGAATCAGAAAACAGACACTCATTTGTGCTAAAATATCACCAAATGAACAAACATTAAAAGTTAACCTTGGTTATCGTAACAGAACATTTGCACAGCTTCCCTTCATTAATTATTGTATATAACTGCATGGCTGTGTACTGGCTAAATTGTTTTGTACATTTACAGTACAGTAACAATTTAACAAAGAAATGAAATGTACACTCAGCATTTCTATATTTAGACTTTAATACAAAAAACAACAGTATCGGCAAAAGAAATCAATGAAAACAATGTAAATAAATCCACAGTCCCTGAAGTGAATGGGGCCCACGATTCTTGAGATAATAGCAGGTGAAACTAGAAAGGGGGGGGTAATACAGAGCAGCACGAGCCAAACTCTAACTTTGAGGAAGTTGGCACAGTGCTGCTGTTTTCGTGCCGCTCAGCTGTTGGAAGACATGCAAAATACAAATTCGCTCCTTGTAAATGAGAAGAAATGCCTTGTATGCCGATGCTGGGGATTAAAGGAAACTTCTTGTAAAGTGAGATTCTCGTAACACGAGGGTGTTTCCCATGAATTTGTTGTTGTTTTTTGTTTTGTTTTTTCTTGTGAATGACAAAGTCACAGACTGATGGGGACACGCTGCTGCGTTGCAGGTTTTGGTCACCTCACCAAGCAGCTAATGAAGCTGGCAGGCGGCCGCGTGGTCTTGGCGCTTGAGGGGGGTCATGACCTCACAGCCATTTGCGATGCCTCCGAGTCCTGCGTGTCAGCCCTGCTAGGTGAAGAGGTACTGCACTGCCAGGGTGTCAAATCTGAGAATGGGAGGCAGCCGTGCTGTGACGTGGCCCTTTTCACAGCTGTTTCTGGTTCTCACCCACACAGCTGGAGCCCCTGCCGCAGACTGTGCTGCAGCAGAAGCCCTGTCCGAAGGCCGTAGCCTCGCTCGAGAAGGTCATTGACATACAGAGTAAGTGTGTGCAACCACTGTTGGAGCTCAGAGGGCCCTGTGGAGAGCACTGACCACTTAAGGCATGTTCACATCATCTTGCTTCTTCACACTAATCGTCCATCCTATCCCATCTGTCCCATCTGTCCGTTGCTTGTTGTGTCTCAATATCACATGGGAGGGTTGTAGCCCCTGCAGTGTGGAGACATTCGTATTCAGAGCCCAGAAGAAACACACTCGTTTATGTAGTGGTTGGAGAGCGGTGCAGGTGAATGCGTCCGCGTTCACGCTGTGCTCACTGTTGCAGGCAAGCACTGGAGCTCTGTCCAGCGGTTTGCCCCCACGGTGGGCCAGTCCATGGTGGAGGCGCAACGCAGGGAGAAGGAGGAGGCCGACACCGTGAGCGCCATGGCCTCACTGACCGTGGACCCCCAGCCAGGTGGCGACCAGGAGCACTCCAGGTGTGTCCAGCATGTGCTGATCCCCTACAGGGGCTGCCTTGTCGAAGTGTGTCCTCGCAGTCCGCGCAGACTCGCACTCTGTTGGGGTTCTTTCGCCAAAGTGCACACTGATGCTCCATTTGCTTGTCCACAGAATAGACATACTGGATATTTTTCCCTTCCTCTCGAATTGTGCACTTGCCCACTTTTGGAAAATATCACAGAATTAAATAAATGTCAAGGTTTAAAATATATTTTAATGTGCAGGAACATAATGCCAAATATTACATTTCACAAGTCTTCAAACTGAGTTTTCTAAAAAACTTGCCACTGGTCAGCCAAGTTTGGTACATTTCTGTATGTTGTACGTGTCCCGCAGCCTTTGCCATCTTCTGGGCCAGAAAACAGTTTTTTCGACAAAACTATAAATGTGCTTTTGCATTTTAACTTCTCATAATTTTTAAAAAAATATTCACCCTTCTTCTTGCCAAAAAAATGCAGATTGAATGATTGCTTCCTGACATTGCGCAGTGTCTTGATTGTGTGGTACTGGTAGCATTTTGTTGAAAGAAATCTCCCTAAATAGCACTTTCAAGAAAGGATTTTGAGGTGAAAATGCACAGGATGCAGTTAGTGACGTTGCATGGTTAGTCCTTGTTTTGCATCGCTGTGTGGTGAGGTTGGAAATTATTTCGGGGGATCACCACCTCACAGCTTTTTGCTTCTGCTGTCCTCCAGGCCCATGGAGGAACCCATGGAGGAGGAGCCTGTCCTGTGAGGGGCGCTGCAGCTCAGCACTGCCTTTTGTTTCCATATCCTTGGCAATCCCCACCACAACCACCTCAAGACACTCTGTGGCAGGTGTGTTTCTCCTTCACCTCACCCACTGTTGTCACAGGGGGTAGGCTGACAGGTGGCTGGTGAGGCAGGGGGTGCACAGCTGGATGCCCAACAGCTGGTATGATGCTCGCAAGAAGCTGGCGCTAAAAAGGGAGAGGACTGGGCGGCAGCTAGGGCACTTTGACGACCCCCCCCCAACAACACTTTTTAACTGGTGTTTCCCCCAAACGTACTTTTCCTTTGTATGTTTGGGATGAGAAGCCAGTGGGCAGTAGCACACGGACATACACTCACACTCTCTCACACAAGTGTTGAAACAGAAGCAGAGCTTGTTTAGAATGTGAATCAGTGGGTTTCTTTCTCGCGAGCGTGTGTGTTGTTTTCCTTTGCTTTCTTTTCTCGCTGTCACTCTTTCTCTCTTGTGCTCTCGATATAAGCACACATACTGTACGTATACAATAAATGTACAGGCATTTACACAAGCATACGCTTTTAGACCTGCGCACACACACAATCTGTACATTTACCTTTCTGTTGTATGCCTGCTTGGATGGGGCGTGTGCGGCCGCACGCTTTGTGGAGATGGGGTCGGTATTCGACGTCACGTGTTCGGCACGGCAGCAGGGACCGTCACTGTCCGTCGTCTTTGGCTCGTGAGGAAACTGTGAAGGTGCACAAGGAATTTGGTGCCTTTTCTTACAAAATATCAACACCGAAGCATCAAGAACAGTGATGAAAAAGTGGACATAAAGCATCCACACACTTATTGCCCTCATCTCTACTGTAAAATGCCTTAACGTCCTTAAGAAAATGCGCCAATTCAGCAGCTGCGCTGTGACAGAGAGTGCCCGACTTGTCTGCGTCCATCTCTTGCCATTTTCCTTCCTTCCTTCTGTGTGCAGCACCAGGCCGAAGTGCCTCCCGTCGCCGGGCCGCTGTTTACTTCCTCATTTATTTGCGCTGCTCTCCTGGCACCACTTTGGGAGGGACTAAGTGACATGATGACCAACTCTTTTTCTTTCTTTTTTGTCATTTGTAAAGTGTTTGACATTTCATCCTTGTTAAAATGTTGGCATGTGTGTATTTTTAAATTTTCTAAGGAGAAAGGCATGTTTTCATCGTTATCATAAAGTGTCGCTCATTATATAGAATTTTAATATGAAAGTGTTATTTAATGATGAGTGCTAAGTGTATTTTATTTTTTTAATTGAAGGCTGTTGATTAATGTGGATTTATTTTTATGAAACTCACTAAAGTAGTTTAAGAAAACACGAAGAGTTGTTCACAACAGAACTTAACACTACGAAACGTGCGGCCCTCCTGAAAACGGAGAAACTGTGCAGATGCATCCTGCCTAACTGCCCCTTCACGAGATGCTGTGGACCCAAAGGCTGCGGGCGTCACCAGGCAGCTCTCTGCCTCGACATCACACCCCTGTCCCTCTGTGTGTGTGTGTGTGTGTGTGTGTGTGTGTGTGTGTGTGTGTGTGTGTGTGTGTGTGTGTGTGTGTGTGAGAGAGAGAGAGATGAATGCTGCCAAATCACAGCGTGCGCTAAAGCCTTTGTAAGAACCGCACAGAGAGGCGCCCCCTCTGGTCGCCCGGTGCTTGGTAGTGAACTGATGGCTGTTCCCACGTGGTGCAGCGCTTCACATGCCCTTCTTCAGCACTGAACGCCTTTGAGTTCTTTCCTGCTGTTGCCCCATGGCAGTTTCCATGTGGGGACCGTCACTGGGTCCCTGTCACTGGGTCGCTGGGTCTAAAGGGCAGAGGAGTCTCACGTGAAACTCCGCTCACAGGGAGGTTTTTCTTGCAGTAAAACTGTTGTATTGCATGAAAAACACTAATTTCCCACAGCAGTGGCAGACATGGCTCTGGAACACATGTATGATATCAATTACTCACCATTGACAATAGCTTTATTGTTGTGCCCACACTATTTTACTATCTAGTAAATATGTATATTTGTTGATATTTCATATGTTGTGTATACTGGTATTAGTGATTGTTGACAATTAAAGAGTAATTGTATATTTTTTGACTTTGGAAAGAGGTCTGTTTTTTCACTTTGTGCCCTTCCACTCTCCTGGTGTTTGTATCTCCATGCACTGTGGTTGGATTTTAAATATGTGACCATCTATTGCCATATATTTTCAATATACAATTTTTGTTTTTGGTTATACTGAATACATAAATTAGAATTATCAAAGCACATTCCTTAATATCTGTTCATTCAAATGCTTTCTGGTAGAACATATGTAACATACAGGTATACGTATGGCTGTTTATATACCTTTACATATGTATGCACACATACGTATGTAACTGTATTGCACAATTACGTAATCTATTACTGTGAATATTCTTAATGAAATGTCGTTGTCTTTTTCATTTATTTTTTCCTATGAATTGTGTATAACACTCCTCAAAGGTAAAACGGTGCAATACCAGCTTGCATTTTAAAGGGAATGTTAGGTCTTCTTGATTTCAGGGTGTAAATTGAAATACTCTTTTGCTATGATTCTCATGATACTGTTTGCCTGGTATTACGTTCTTTCTTTTTTATGAGCCTGTAATGTTTTGAAAAGCTCAGTTACAATACAGAGTGAAGCTTTCCAGGGTTCCAGTTGTGCTGGGTTCTGAAGGGTGAGGCCTCAACAAAGATGTGCAGGAAGCTGTCTTTCCATTCACTTTTCTCAGAGGACTCTTGCGCTCTGCTATCCTGCGTGGACACTAGTGGCATGTCGGCTGTGGGAATTGAAACTGTCGGTAGGTTTTCAGGGAAACGGACCTTATTGCTGCAGCTCCCGCAAGCAGACGGTGTTTAACAACCAACTTGTGTTAGGGCCATTTTTCTCTCAATTATACAGCAATATAGTTTAATAGTTCCTTTTAATTTCTCCTTTTTTTTGTTTTTGTTTTTAAATAGTGCACGGGGAACCGGTCATAGACCCAGAGCTTCAGGTTTGGTCTAAATGTACTTTTATCTTAGAGCTTGAAAAACTGCTTTGGTGATGCATGGCTGAACACAGAAGATAGATTTGGGTTTGCGCTCTTCTTCATGGAGGGGCCTGCATTGTCCTTGAGGGAGATGCTTTATTCCTTCTTGATCAGGCTTGTAGAAGGACATTGGTTAACACTAAGAACTAAGAAAGCTAAGCTGCTCGTGGCCTTTAACTGGACTTCATGGCTTGTAAACACAGCTAGAGCTCTCCTAGCAGGTTAGTGGCCGTCACCTTGTATCCTGTTAGTGCCTCATTTTAACAAAACGGGAGTCCAGGGAACAAGTAGCCCTTTAGGATGAGTGTCCCCTTGGCTTCCTCTGTCACACCGTGGTAGTGGAATCCAGTGGATTGCAGTGTGGAAATCACACTTTAGTGAATCAGTTCTACCACTGAGGATTGAGCTGCCAAAGGCTTACACACACACACAAACATACACGGAGGTCAGACTTCTCATGCATCATATCTTCTGGTCAAATTTTTGTGCTTCATACACAGATACTGAACAAATATATGTATGTTACAGCATATACAGTGGGCATCAGCTCATGATTTAACACCCTCAAGCACTACTTTAATGATTATTTTTACAGGCAAGCAATACAACACTGAAAAGCCTGGTTTCAAATTTTGCTTTTGCTTTCACAGCTACAACAGACGTTATTGTATAGAAATGCTGAAACAGTATGCATTTTCTGTCAGTAATAAGGATGTGGTTAATGTGTACAATTAGCACGTTCCCATGGCCTGCAGTGTAAAAGAGTCTGAATGTCGAGAGATAGTGTGGACACGGCCCCCGAGTCACCCCTTGCCCCGCCTCAGTGCCAGCGGCGGCTGCTTTGCTTGTGTGGACTGTGACAGGTTGTGTGTGTGTGTGTGTGTGTGTGTGTGTGTGTGTGCGGGTGTGCGTGTGTGCGGGTGTGCGTGTGTGTGTGGGGTCTTGTGATGGGGTGAAGTCGGCTTTTCCGAGTGTGTTGGTGTTAATGGCCTCTGCTGACCACTGTCTCTGTGACTTTGTCATTTGATTGAAGCAAACTTTTACATGACATTGGGGTAAAAAAAAGGTTTTGCTTTTGTGTTTTTAGGGAGGTGAGAAAGACACTCAAGGGAAGGGAAATCTTGCCCCATTTTATTTTTTCTTTAAATTGGCAAGGTGGTTTTATTTGAATTTCTTGTTGAACAACTACAACTTTTGTATTTTAAAAAAAAAAAAAAAAAAAGTGGACACAGCCAACTATCGAGTGCTCTGTTATGTTCAAGTGTGTCCTTACCGTGGTTTATGACCTGTAATGTGTTGTACAAAATGTTAATTTTGTCACTTTTTTCTTTTAGAAAGAAACCCAATGTCAGATTCTCTTTAAAAAGAAAAAAATTACTAGTCTTTATTGTCTCCAATGTTTCAGAGTATTTTGTATCATGTTATAACATTTGTCTCTGTGTAAATAAATAACACTGGTTTCTGCAGAGATCCCAAGGTCCCATTTGTGTTTTAGTCTCAGGCTCACATGGAGGATACACAGCTGAGTCAGATAAATCGGCTACGAGGGAAATGTTAAATAGTGAAAGGGGGACCCCAGCCAAGGAACCAGCCTACAGTGTAAGTGGACAAGTCCTTGGTGATTTGGACAGGAGATGAAATGCCTCTGATACAGTGGGGTTTCAAAGAAAAAGTTGACCCAGTCGAGTGCCCAACACCACCACTATTGGAGATGACAGGCCAGGGACAATACGGAGCTTAAGTATGTACAATGCAGTCTTCACTTATCAGTTACTGCAAACCTTGCCTTGTCTGTTTTTTGTGTGAAAAATTCCTTCATTAGTGAAATGGTTAGTCTTTCTTCTTCTTATCTGTGAGAAGGTGGACAAGGCCTGGCATAAAGACTATGACAATCTGGGGCACCAGGGTATACCTGATGAAGAAGAGGCAGTAGAAGAGCAAAGGTGGGGAGGTAGGCAGGAGAATCCGGTTGAAGTGGTAGAGTGCCATGGCAGACAGCGCAAGGCAAAGCGCCCGAGGGGCACGGGGCAAGTTCCAACCACCAGGTTTCCAGTACTGGGAGAGCCCGAGCCCCAGGATCGCGCCACAGTCCCGTGCAAGTGATGAAAAGGGGGTGGTATCCAAACGAATCCACTTGGGGTTTGAGCACCACTTCTTAGCCAGTGCAATTGACCTAGACAAAGGAGTACAAAAAAAAACAGGTCTTGAGAATACACCTCCTTCTGGTGATAAGGTGGTTATCGAGACTTCTCTCCAGCCATCAACTGTGGCTTTCCTGCTCCCAAGAAATTAACTTTATTATTGTTTCTAAACGGGAACTTTTATTTGAAAACAGGATGTGTGATCTTACTGGCCTGAAGACAAGGGTGAACGCACCCCCTTGGTCTAACCAAATATGTCAGACTCACCAGGAGAGGTTGACACCACAGTGTTGCAGTAAGGTGTAGAACAGCAGAGCCCCCAGCAGGAGACCCATAGAAACGTAGACAAAGAAGGATAGGGGGCGCCACTGTGGCACCCTGCGGTTCAGAACCACTCCAATGACGATGCCTGCACAGAGAAAGGCAGTTGACATCCTCTAAAGTCGTTTCCTCCTCCCAGGTGTGAGACAGCGCCACAGATCTCTTGTGGGTAGGATTTCAACATGAACGAGGTAGAACACTGAAGCTTTTGCAGAAATGTCAGAACTAGACACTTAGTATTAAAAGCAAGAAAAAAGGATGCTGAGGTTCTTCTCAGCATTAAAAACGAAGCAAAATGATCGCGGAGCTGAGAGCTGTTCAGTGACCCCACTGACCTGTCAAAGTCCCAGTGATGACCTGGTGTGGGAAATGTGCAAGGATGAACACTCTGGAGATGCCCACACCCACCAGCACAGTCAGGTACAGCAGGTAGGGTACAAACGTCAACAACGTGCTGAAATGTTAAACAACGTGTTAAATTATCGGCGGTGGATCCCAAAAAGTGTCACTATTGTGAAAATTAAACCGAGAAACCCAGCCATTGTGTCCTTACCTTGTCTAGTTCTTTTGACCGATGACAAAATTAAAAAATAAATGATAATCACAAGTGATAAGAGGGAAGTGTGTAACCTTCCCTTTCACCACTTATGCAGGAAAACATCTCTGTATAATTCATGGGTATGTACCTCATTTTCTAAGCTACTGTTTGGGGGGCACAAGGCCTTTCAGGTAATGTCCATTAGTGTATCACATCCATCCATCCAATCATTTTGTTAAGTGCCGGTGAAGGCAAAGAAACAGTAGCTGATCATCATCTTTGTGCGGCGAGTGCCAGACTGCAGAATTTGTTGTATTCTGAAGATCTCCTTTGTAGGAAATGTAAGGACGGTGACAGTGCAGCTCCAAAATAACAAAAATAGAAAACGATGTCTTAAATTGCATAAATTACATTTTATGAAAAGTGTCAGTTTGCCGCAAAATCTGTTTTGCAATGACTAGTTATTGTTTTTGAGTGAACAAGGGTAAAATGGGAAGAAGAGGACAGACCTGCGAGTGTACGAGTAGAGGAAGGAGGCCAGCGTAGAGGTCAGCACCCACCACACTGCGGACGTCACCATCGAGTGGCCCGACGGACTCCCTGGATACATACAAAGTGAGTGATTTTGCATGTTTATTAATGTAGTGCAGTGCAGTTTGGGTTTTGACTACTTGCTACACCACATGATGCCCAGAGTTCTCAAGATGTATACAGTTTCCAAGCTCGACAACAGTAGTATTCAGAAAATCCTTAAAAGTGATGCAGTGAGAAGACTTCCATTAACTGTCTTACCTTTAGTTTGAGCACAACTTGACTCACCTGGACCTGTTTCGCAAGTGTAGGGAAACTGCTGGATTTGGGGTGGATTTTTCATAAATAGACCCGATTCGCCTATCCACCAGAACGGCCTTTCCCCGAATAATACCCTGTAATAGTTGGAACACACACATACACACACCAAACACACTTTGGACAGTAACACTGTGACTCTACATAGTGTGGCTGCAAGTCACTGTACAGTTTACAAGAACAAAATTACAAACAAAAAAGAAAATGATGGAGAATACAGAATGAGGTCCACAACAAAATGTCAAAGCAACCTTATGTAAACAAGTCATTGTGCAGTAACCAAATTCCCAGCCTCTCGCCAGCCGCAACGCACTAACTCGTCGCTCATACCACTTGAAAAGAAGGTTAAGCCATTCGGAAACCGCAGCCACCCAAAGAACAGCGATTCCAGTGCGTCGGCTGAAACAGTGGGCCATCGGGAAACAGAGTAGGAAGGCAGCCTTCGGGTCGCTCATATGGGTCACAAACAGCCAGAACCTCTCGTAGTCCATCACTCTCTTCTGAAGCGCTTCTGTCAGCCACACGCCTTGCACGTAGACCGTCTCCATCCTGAAAAAGCCGTGTTGATGACGTAACTACCGGCTACCTTTGGTGTACACAACAGCTCTACGATGACCAGTCGCCTGCCCCAATACTAACAAAAAAAATGTTTTCAAGTAAGTTAACAAGAAAAATCACACAAAAAAACTGTCAGCATCAAATTTTTAGCTGTACCTGTTAAATCAGAATGCAAATTTTGCTTTTAACAAGATAGTCCTTGTAAAATTAGACGCTTGAAGTAATTACACATTTCCATTTTGTCCCCTAAACATTGTTGATTTTCATTATATTTCTGTTCTCCAAAACTCCTGTCTCTGTAAGAGAATGTGACCTTTGTTTACCTGTTGAACTGAAACAGGTCAGTAAAGAGTTCCCAAACAGAACAGCACTGTGGGACCTGCATCATTCCCTTCCTCGTATGGTGTTTGTGGACAACATGTCTTATTTTAATAGCCCTAGTAAGAAGAAATGGTTACCTTGGTGATGTAAACAAAGCCAAAGATGGAAAGAGGAAGAGAAATACTGTGAATGCAAATTAGTGAACAATTTGGAGTGAACAGGAGTTTCTAGACATTTTTAATCCATCCATTATCAACAGCATATGTCCAGTGCAAGCTTCCTGTGTTGCTGGGTCTATACTGGATGCATTGGGTATGCGGAATTGCTCAGCCTCAGTGGGGCACCAACTCATCCCAGGAAAATCACACACACGCTGTGGACATTCCACAAGGCCCAGGCCACCTGAAGCACGTCCTCTGACCGCAGCAGGAAATCCACACGAACACCGAGAGGACAGGAAACTTCCACTCCTTTTAATGCAGCATTGAGTTAAAAAAGGACAAGTATCACAGCGTATAAGTATTTTTTTTAGCTTATTACACCTGTATTTAAGATCAGAACCTAAGCTGTAAATCAGCCAAGAGAGATTTGTACTGATGGTGCTTCATAGTCCTGGGTGTAGGTTTGGCTGTGGTTCTGAGTCTGACCATCTGTGTGGAGTTTGCATGTTCTCATGTTCACGTGGGTGTCCTTCCACAGTCCAAACATACATGTTTCCATTCATGCACCTGGGTTTTGTCTATAGTATATAATATCTAAAATATAGTATTAAGGTCACCTTTGTCCACTGCAATTACACACACACACACACACACACACACTATATATATATATATATATATATATATATATATATATATATTTTCATTTCCTGAAAATGTTTCCAATTCATCTCCGTATACATTGTATATATATCGGACAAACTGGGTGTGAATCGCAGTGTTACAGTCATTACACGCTACCAGTTATAAAAAAAAAAAAAAACACTTTTTTCAGCACCTGTGAGAAAATTCAGTTCTTCGTTCTTGGGCATTTTATCACGGGACAGGATGCAACCAAACTTCAATTTTTATCTGAATATATTCAGCGTTCATTCTTGGATTAATTCCTTATAACACGCAAAAATAAGGCTGACTTTTATTCCTGACACCCGAACCGAAACCTGCAGAGCACCGAAACAGTGCAAATATGGATCCACATTTTGTGGAACGACTGTTGGACTCCAGCGCGGGATACCGGGTCCCAACAAGCAGTAAATAGATGCAACTGGAAAATGTCTTACTTTCCTAATGGCACCACCCATTCACGCGCCTCGCGTCGCCTCGAGATGCCGCGGCTGCAGGAGCTGCTCGGGTCGACAGAATAGTTCCTGGTCTCGAGGACGGAGGGAGAAAAGGGACAAACTTTGTTCATTCTCACACTGTACTGTACGTGTCATATAAACAGCGGCACTGCGATACGGCAGAAAACGTTTTACTTTGGTGCGGAATCGCCTCTAACTTTTTTGCTTGAGTTTAATTTTCTCCATATAAATGATAATGCCGTGTGCGTAATAAGATCGGCGATAAAAAAAAATCTTATTTAGATGAAATTTATAGATCATTACAAACATTTCAGAGAAGCTAAATTTCAGCGTGTTATTATGATTTAAGATAAATCACCTGTAAAATGTTGGACTACTTGACCATCCACGTTTTTAATAACCAGGAGTCGGGCGTAATAAGCAAAGCAGTAATCGATTAATCATTAAAACGACACGAAAACGAAAGACTAAAGTGAGAAAACTGTACATAAAATAATAAAATAAATGGCCAAAAAACAATAAAACAAAACAGAAAACACTCAGTATATTAGTAAACAAATTCTCAGTGTAAATGTATAAACCTAATAAAACCTGTTGTTTTACTATTAATACTTGTTTTCTTTTTACTACTTTGCTCTTTCGTTAACATTTTTCCATCTGGTCCCGAGTAACTGCGACACATCTCCGCAAACACAAAATAGCCTTCAAATCCCCCACAAAATAGATTTTGCTCTAAACAAACTACATTAAAATGACCGCCGTCTCCCCTGCGTGGCTTTCGCGTGCTTTTTAAAAAGCTGTAAGTTCCCCCCTTCCTGTCGCCCCCCCCCTTTTCATTTTAATGAGAAAAGCGTTTCTCGTGACATCTAGTGGTCGTTTATGGTTCCTTCAGCAAAATGTCTGAGGTAATCATTCTTGAAGTCATCATCCATGCTATGATCACCGTCCTCTTGTTCTGCCAGGGAGAAATCTGCTACTGTACTGTGAGCCTAACCAAAAATGCAGAGAAATGACATTGTGGATATTCAAATATACCTTTATTATTATTATTATTAGTTGTTGCAGTGTTTAACATTACAAAAAATAACTGAACTGCCTCACACTGTTATTTGTCCTTTTTTGTCAACAGCTTAGTCCTGAACAGGATCTGACTGTAAAATACAAAAAGGTGTTTTTGCTGTTTACTTCCATTGCGTGAAAGTTTTGCTAGTAAGTGTGCAAAGGAAACTCATTTACAAGTGTGTTAATATGTATGAACAATGAAGATGGATTTTAGGGTGGAAAAGGCAGATGGGACCACAAGGACCACATGGGCTCTACAGATAACCAAGAGCTCTAGCAACAGAGCAGGTTTAAGTCCCACTCAGCACCCAGTCAACGACAACAACTTTAAATATTTGGGAGATGGGAGGAACAAAAGGAAAGTCCTGATACAGGTCAGGGTGACTTCAGCATCCACACCAATAGGTAGGTCTACTATTAGGACCCTTTGTAAAGGCTGTGGAACACTAAAACCAATTTTTTATGCTTCCATTTGCTGTAAAGAGCCTCTGAGGTTTTGAGGTCTTTGACATGTTCTGATTCTTCTCCCTAATTAAGGTGGTCCACAGAGTGACTGAGCAGAGGGGCCCGAGTAGGAGATGGCTCTATGGTTCCAGTACAGGGTGCCACTAGTTTGGCACTGCTGACACCAGGGCTATACCTGCCAGCAGTGAGACAATCATAGTACAAGCAGGACAAGCTGCAGTACCATCATGGACTTGCCATTCTGCTCCCTGTCCAGGAACAGCACCACACACACACACACACACATACGGTAGTTTTTCTGTTTTTTTGATGAGGATCATCTTCTCACCTATTATCTGCTCCCAGAGCAGTGCTGCTAACCCTAACCCATGCCAACTAGCTTTTACTGCAAGAGTTAAGGCACAAAATGTTTAATGATAAGAGAGGAAGAGGTCACTTGTTGAGGTATTTTGAAATAATTATTTGATTGAAGAAGCATATTGTGGCTGAGGAACATGAGCTGTTCACTTCAGAATCTTTGGTAAACGGCCACAAAATGCTTTGTTGAAGGTTGCTAAAAAGGTTGCTTATTCTTCCTTTATACAAAGTAATGTGGTGGTCATTCATATTGTGAATGATGAATCATCAATTTTTATTGCAAGAAATCAGTTTTCATTTTTCTGATGTCACTGGACATTTAGTGGTAATTGGCTCATATTTTGCATTGTCTCTGGATCGGAACAAAATAAAATCTTAACACTGCATGTGTCTGCTGAATTCTCATAGTGGTAAATGTGAAATTCTTGGTGTCTAAGTTCATACACATGTTGTATGCGGGTGTGACACTCCACCCTGAGAAGGCAGTTTAAAGCTGGCTGTCATGAGGTACAGTACATGCAAGTGTCTTCCATTTTGACATAGACTATTTAACTGCGTTTCAGTTCCTAGCTACAGCTCTCATCAAATATTCACTGTTTTGATATTGTTCTCAACCAGACAGAGGAAGATGCCAACGTCCATACTGATCAGACTTGTAGTCACGACTTTCTTGGTTTTCAAGATACGATATTTTACAAGACGGTACCACCACAAATGAGCCAGATGGCAGTCTGGCAGGTCACTGGCATTGTTTAAGGTTAGGTTGTATGTTGTCACAAGACTATTACTGATCATACCTGGGCTTTAAAGTACACTACATGTGGTTTTACATGTAAGTATATGAATCTGTCACAAATGACTGACTACTGGTTCTGTGCACCGTACAGCTTATAAGCAGGTGAAGATGGGCACCTCTGCTATTCAACCCTCTTGCCCATTAAAGTGCAGTACTCTAAAAACAAGCTTTCAGGTAATTACATCCATTTAATCTTGAACAACTGAATGAATCTTGAACTGTGAATGTTCATGCCCAATCAGACTTGCTTTGGAAACAAGACCTGCAATACAAGGATATTAATATACAAGTTTTTAATTCCATTGAAGAACCCTTTTCCAATTTGCTGGTGTCTTCTAGTTACAATGTGTAATGTGTAGAAAGGGGACACATCTGAAGTTCCTTATTGCTGCTTTAGAAATTGCATGTACATGATGTCTTAATTGGGACGCTGACCTCAAAGCTTCAACTGCTCTGCTGGTAGAACGGCACACATACATCAAATGGGAATTTTAGTTGTTTGTGTGTGGGAGCGAAATTTTGACATGCCCTAACTATTCATATTGTTCACGATATTTTCCTTTATTCACATATTCTTACAGTTTATGATTAATGCTGCTTGAGTTCAAATGAGTTCAGAGTGAGGTCATAGATGTTTAAGGATAATACTGTTTGCGTTGGTGTAACTAGAGACGCAAACAATGTTGTAAGGACACAGACAATGTTACGGATTAATGTTTAATTATTTAACAGAAAAGGTTTCCTTTAGACTATTGTAAAGACAGATATTATTTATAAGGTTAATTGACTATTGTTATATTGATATTTATTATTGTTATAAGACCTAATTATATTGATATTTATTGTTGTTATGAACTTAGTTTGCGTCTTGTTACGATGAGTTCCGTTACTATGACTGTAATCGATGGGTATAAAAATGGAGCTGTAATGTTGTTTGAGGAGACTCTCCTCGAGAGTCCCTACGATGTAATTTCGGTGATACGACGGGTCTCCCCTGCACATCAAGTAAAGACCTCTGCAGCCATAAGTCGTTTTAGTGTTTCCTTAAAATTCTGCTTCCATGAGCAGGTTATTAATGTCAGCTATCCCTAGACAGAAAAATTTCTTTGACATGTGCCGTGTCTCCATAGCAGACAGCTAACATACCAGATAACATCTATTTCTTTTGTACCAGGTAAAGTATCTGAATGCCTTCAAAGTAATGTTTGCAAATGGAATAAATGCTCAAAATAAAGTTCCAGTTTGATATCCTGTCTCTGATCCAGGTGAGAGTACAATGTCCTGAGATGGTGTGGGTAAAATCAATACACTCATCCATGTTTTGTTGCCATTATGAATCAGATGTTTTGGCACTAAAGTGGACGAAGCCTAATTATATGTCACATAGCCATAACCCTAACTCTTAAGAGAAATGCCACACCTATGTTGACCACATTGACATGTCTTCAGGTTTGTTATGAATAGCTGAGCTATTCCAAGCAGAGTCTGCAGTTCATAGCAGGGAAGTCTACTATTCTGGGCATGGGGTGAGCCTAGAATGGGTGGGTTGGTGAGTGCGGCATGCGTGGTGTGGGGCATATGTAGCAGCTACGTACGATCAATTCAAATGTGCGGAAGGCAGTTATTGCCACAGTGAACAACATTCCTACCTTCCTTCTGTTTCCATGTTGTGCAAAAATTGAATGGAATGGAAGTCAGTTGGGGTTTAGTCATGTGTACTGTTCTTTGTGACATCCTGGCACAGTAGAACGGTAACATCCAAAATAACACCTATTCCAATGCCTTCAAAGAAATGTGCACAAATGGAACCACTTGGCAGGAGAGTGAGGTTCCAGTTTTTTCTCCTAGGCTTGATCTAGGTAAGAGTGCAATGTCCTGAGACAGTGTTGATTAGTACAGGACTCGTTCAAGGTTTGTCAATATGCAATAAATAACTTATTTCTGCACTGAAATAGACACCTGCCCCTGTAATAAACAGTTGAAGTGAATGGATCCCTCCAGACTACAAGTCTGTCATCTCATTTGTACATCTCTGGGTTGTTGTAAATGTCTGAGCTGCCTACTGAGACCTACTACTGAAATATTCTGACTTGAGGTTGTGTCAAGCAAGGTGTTCACCTGTGAAGCAAGTAGTTAACATCACAAACATGCTGCAAGTGTTGGTGACCAATGTACCAACATTTCCTACTGTCATATCTGACATGAAGGGGGAAACCCTTCCCATTATAGTTAGTGGTCCATGTTGCTATTGTCCTCCAGTAGCTGTACATTTGCTATCTCTCCAATTGGTATCCATAATGTGACCAGATTACTCCACGCAGAGCCAGTTCATCCTTACATGGCAGGTACGATTACTTCCATTCTGACATGCTGTGTTGCAGTGGAACGGCACACTGCATACCTCTGGTACTTGATGTAAAGTATTATTGTTATGGGCTGTTTCTCATTGCCATCATTTATGTGCTTATATTTTTCTTTTTATGAGCAGGAAAAGCTGATATCTGTTCCTTTTTTCTGTTTAAGACCTTGTCATGCATTGAACATTACTGTTTTCATATCACCTTTACAGGTAAAGATACCGATGTTCATGCGAATCAGACCTGCAGGTGTTGCCCTCTGGTTTTCAGAGTAAAACAAACTTTACAAGATGGTGACACCATGAATAAGCCAGATTCCAGTCTGGCAGATCTCTGTGGCATTTGTATACCTTGCCATGAGTAGATGGGCTTTTCTCAAACCTTGTGGTTTTAAACTTCAGTTTTTAAAGTACACCACTTGTGATTATCTTAAATGCAAGTATATTCATGCATTGCTGAAAAGACTCCTGGTGTCATGCAAGGTGCAACTTGTCCTAAGCAGGTGATTATGGGTATCAGCAGACAGTCTCAGCAATATACAACAGTATTTTTCAAAATAAATATTGAGTAGTTTGACAAATATTCTTATTTTCTGTTCTCCTCCAGGCATCGTATCAGTTTTCTAAAAGAGCTGAAGATATGAATCCTGGTCTCCTGATGAAAATTGGTGTGGAAATATTCACGTATCAGACCTATAGTACAAGGGTGAGTACTTAATGGCCCCAACTGCTTGATAAAGAACCCGTTACCAGTTTGCTGGTCTCTACCAGGCACAATGTTTAACTTGTGCAGAAAGGGGACACCTACTGACAAAATTTGAAACTCCATATTGCTCCTTTCAAGGTAACTTGTACATGATTTCCCAATGAGGACACTGACCTCTTCAGTGACCTGTTCTGCTGGCGACAGTGTACATCAAAAGGTAAATGCTGTAGTCATGTTTAGTTCCGTCCTTCTGACATCTCCATGGCACAGTACAAGGGTAACAATCAAAGTGAGACCTATTGTTCCAGGTATAATATGAATGCCTCTAAAGAAATGTACACAAATGGAGAAAATACATGCCAGTGAAGTAAGGTTTCCAGTTTTTCCAGATCTCCTGACCCTCTCCCAGGTAAGAGTATGTAAGGACTCATCCATGCTCTGTTTCCAGTATGCATCAGATATTTCATTACATTTTAATAATAACTGGCTGAGGTGGATCCATCCCTAAAGACTACAAGTGCTGTCACCATTAACGTGTCTCCAGAATTGCTGTTGGTGACATCTACTGAAATCTACTGTTGAACTATTCTGGATGTTAAGGTCCAGTGTGAAGTCTTTTGGCTGTAAACCACTATGCAACATCACAGATATACATTAGGACCACCAGACTAGCAGCACAAGTCTTGCTGTCATATCTAACATGAGGGGACAAGCATTTTCATAAAGCTCACTGATCCATGTTGCACTTGTTCAGCTGTATTTTCACTGTGTCTTGAATTGCTATGTGCATAATAAATTACTTCAAGCAGGGCCTGCTGTTCATCATTTAATGGCAGGTAAGACAAGACTTATATTCATGTGTTGTGTCAGGTGGCAAAGTGATGTGCAGAAGGGGGTCTTTGTCTAAAAAATAATTATACCTGGTCTAATGTTTCACTGCACACAGATAGAATGGAAATACTTTGTAGCTTGTTTTTTCTGCTGTTGCCCTAAGATACTGGATATGGTTTCAGAATTCTTTGGAAAACACGCGTTGACCTCTGCTATTTTTCTACCTGCTCCACTAAGCTATAATACATGAATAATGAACTTGAAACTAAGGAACTGACTACCTCAAGGACCATCACTGAATCCTTCCTGTGAGGTTCAGTAATGCTTGGGGTCACTCGACTATTTTCAGACCTGCAGTTTCAGGTGTGTCATCTGGGGAAAAACTATAGTACAGGGATCCTTTTATACTGCAGTGTTTAAGTGCTCACATGTCAGGTTATGTATGTCTGTAAAGCTGCATACTTGCCAAAGTGACTTGAAACCTGCTTTTAAAGTGCAGCACCAGTGGGTTTTTAGTCTTTGCAGCCTCCACAATGCTATAGCTTTTTGCAACTTGCTCCAATATCCCCCCTCCACAAACAATCTTGTTTTTTTGAGCAAGTCTCAGTTCCCTGCAGCTCCATTCCATAACTACATCTCCTGTCATGAATGAGTAGAGATCAAATTTCCAACCAGTAACCAGGTCTGTACAGTAAACAGTTTTAAATGTGTGCATCTCAATGCTTTTCTCCAAAACATCACAGGCACAGAGGCATTTTCCTCATCTTCAGAAGGAAAAGGAGTCATTTTTGATCAGATCTACATTTCTAATGTCTTCAAGGTGCAGCACTTTCTTCACTGCAAAAGATCACCAAGGATGCAACAAATACAGAAGGACCACAGTATTCAAAGGCATTATGTGTACTTGCTATAACTAGCCAAAGGATAGCAATATCTATGCTGTTGCTTGAACCTGCTGCCATTCAAGATGCAGCACCGAAAAACACACGGATGCTGCTATGCATGTGTGATACAAGAGGAGATTTCTTGAAAGGATTCTTGACTCATAAAAATGAATGAATGTCAAACTTGACATCAGAACCTCTGGAAATTTAATAGTATCCAAGCGTACAGTGTAGACTGGTATTTTGAAGATAAATGGGTGGATTGCAGTCATGTTGTGCTGATCTCTGGCATCAGCTTCATATTGCTGTTTCTAAGTAACATTTTCAGTAGGAAAGCAGCTCCTTTGCTAGTTTCATAGGTAAAGCATGAATCTCAACAGCGTGAGTGGGATAATACAGGAAGATCTGCCTAAGGTTGGTTCTGCTGTTCCTTTTTGCCATCATATTCCAGGCATTATGGTAATTTTCTGCTCTTAAAAATGAAATGTCTGCAGATATGCACAGCAGTGGCTCTAAATGCACTGCAGTTATATACAGATGGAAGAGGAAAGATGTTTGCATTTAGTCTCCATGGTGTACCACAGGGACGGCAAACCTGACAGCTGCTTTATTCCTCAGTGGGTTTTCTAGGTGTAGTATTTGGATGTTTGTTCAACAACTTGAGAAGGGGAATGGACATAATTTTATTTAAAATGTAATTCTGGGACTCCATTCTCACCCCAGGCTCTCTAAATAACTCTAACATGAGTAGGAGAAGGTGGGATCCACATGCTGATCAGCCCTACAATTGAACCCTGCTGGTGTAAGGAACACTACACAACTACTCTGATCAATTGAGTATCTAAAGATATTGTAACAATATTGTTCCTACTCTGGTACAGTATTGAGTTTTTTTTTTCCAATGATGACAAGGGCCCTCTTTCCTGGACATGTTTATAGTTCCATATTCTTTCCTACGCACAAATGTATTTACATCTTTTTAAAACGGAACCTACAAATGATGAGGTTCCATCCCAACCAGATGACACACCAAGGTAAATTGATTGAAACATGGAGGGGAATGACTCTCGCTCAGGACTTGCATTACTTCCTTCACTAAGCCACAGTAAAACAGTGACTGGCAAGATCTACAGTTCCATGTAGGTGACATCTTGGGTCTTGTGTTCTGCTCATCTTTCTCCTGGCCATCACAGGTGATTTCTCCACATGTAATTGTGGAGAAGGTCTGCAGTACAATGGTGAGTGAGGTGCAGTGATGTGCATCGAACATGCATTTGGTGACATTTGACAAGAACTGGATTTATTTATTTATTTTTAAAGCAGAGGTTAAATTTTTCACCTCCAGGACACAGCAATGGAATATGTGGGAGCCACTTGGCCACCCCCACTTTTTTGAGGCAGAAGCCAGATCCAGAAAGCCAGGTTTAAGTGAAGTTTAAGGGTTAGTGTTGGGGGGGGGGGGGTCTTGATAGCTGCCACATTGTTCACCAGATCCCCTCCATTGGCTGCCGGTTAGTATTGACACCATATGGGTGTCTTGTGCTCAGTCTCTCTATCCACTCCTTTTTTTTCCTTTCTCCTTTTTTCCCCAGGTCCAATTTTGATTGACATCAACTCCAGTCATTTCCAGGGCCTCCATGCCATGTCTGAAGAGGTGTGCTACATTGTGGGTATTTACAGTACTGTGCAAAAGTCTTAGGCACCTGTGGGGAAAAATGCTATAAAGTGAGGATGGTTCCAAAAATAATGCCATGAATACTTCTAATCAATAAACCTTCTAAAAAGTGCAGTAGACAAAAAAAGCCTCAATTAAATCAATATTTGGTGTGACCACCCTTTGCCTTTAAAACAGCATCAATTCTCTTATGCAAACTTGGATGCAGTTTAAGGTAGAGGTTGGTAGGTTCTTTCAAACATTTTGAGGAACTGGCCACAGTTGCTGAAGATAATTCTGTATGATTGAGATTGGGTGTTTGAGCTCATTCTCAGGCTGCAGAATGAATTTGGGACCAATCAGAAACCTCCCTGATGGTAGATAAGAATCTACCTGTACTTCTCAACAGACATTGAAGTTGCATGCCTAAGACTTTTGCACAGTACTGTATATTTTTATGATTTCTTATGTTATACAAGTGTTGTGCTAGCCTGGTTTTGATGGCATTAGCTGTTTCACCTAAATGTATCACATGGCATTTCTGACACTGTATGGTGCAAAAACAGTTTGAGGTCTTCTCATTTCAATCTGTTCCAGTTGAGCACTGTGTGTTGTCCTTGTTGTTCATCAGTGCCATTTTCTGCTGGTAGTGTTTGTTTCTGGGCCTTGTGACTTCATTCAGTGAGGGGTCCTTGTTCTTCACCAAGTAGTCCTTCAGGTTCACATTCTTCTTGTAGGCTGATATGACCCTGTCTCCCTCCATTATGTTGTTGGATTGGACCAGATGTTGGAAATTTTTCTTTATCTTGTTGTTTAGTTGCCACACTGAGCTGTGAATAGGTTGTGATGAAATGGATGATTTTTGTGTTCTGTCTCTCTGTTCTGTCCAGGAATGTCCTTTTAACAGCCCTCAGGAAGGTTCTGCTCAATCCTCTTCTCCTCAAGGCATTGAATAATGTTGTGGTGGCTTCTCTGAAGTCCTCCTGCTCTGTGCAGATCCTGTGGAACCTTAGAAGTTAAGATTTTATTAGACCCTTAAAGGTTATATTTGGGGAAGAAGGTGTTTTTATGTAAGAGATCATGTATGTCTGTCACCTTAAAAAAGACTGTAATACTCAGTTTATTTGTTTCGTGGAATGTCACATCCTTGTACGTAGTGGTAACCAGGAACTCAATATGTGACTCACTCGCAAAGTATTTGGTGGAGATTGATCTAAGGTGTTCATTGAGTGTGTCGATAAACCTTTTAAAATCCTCCATGCTATGGGTCCAAGTGTCCCAGATATCATCTAAGTATCTGAAATAGTGTGCAGGTGTTTTGTCACACTTCTCCAGAATTGTTTCCTCATAGTCTGCCATGTATATGTTTGCATATGATGGTGAAAATTTCTTGCCCACTGGTGTGCCTTTTATTTGCAGGTAGGTGTTACAGTTAAACTGGAAGTCATTTTAAGTCAGGCTGATTTCCAGCAGGTTCAGTATGTCTGCATCTGGTCTGCTGTTGTCCAGGTGCCTGTTTCTGAATTGCTCATAAACCTGCCTCCATCTCAATATTTGTATACAGACTGTCAATATCTATAGTGAAAAAATACGGCTGTGGTCGAGACCATGGTGGATTTCATTTTGTCCACAAAGTCATAAGTGTCTTTCACGTAGCTGTTGTGCTTAGTGGAAAGAGGGTTTAAGAATAGTCTATGTCCTCAGCGATTCTGAATGATTCGCTATTGCAGTCTGACACTATGGGCTGACATGCCCGGATCTCATAGGGGACCGTCCAGGTCTCTGGGTTTTTGTGTATTTACTGTTAAGGTTAGGGTTGGTGAGGTTGGGGTCTGGGTTAGGGTTATGGTTTAGGGTTAGGTTTAGGGTGTAAGGCATTGTTTGATTGTCACAAATTTGTGTTTCTGTTGCTCTGGCAACACTGTGTTCCTCCCTAGCTTATTTGTTACTGGATGTTTGTGTTTACACACGTGCGTGCTTCTGGGTATGGTGTTCTTAGGGTTAGGGTATAAGGCATTCATTGTTTGATTGTCTCAAATGTGTGTTTCTGTTGCACTGGCAGCACTGTGTTCCTCCCTAGCGTATTTGTTGCTGGATGTCTGTGTGTGTGTGTGCGTGCATGTGCTTCTGAGTGTAGTGTTCTAATATGACAGGTGCAGCAGGGTTCTCTCTTCTGGTTGTTGTTCCTTGTGTGTATATATGTAGCGGGCCTTGATGGATCAGAGGAATCCCCCTTGTGTTTGCCAAACTGTGCTTCATTTGTGTGTCTGGCTCCCTCTTGTGGGTTCAACCTGTAGTTACATTTTTGCTCAGTCCCAGACTGTCGTGTGTGTGTGTGTGTGTGTGTGTGTGTGTGTGTGTGTGTGTGTGTGTGTGTGTGTGTGTGTGAGGTCAGGACTGGGGATAGGTCAGGATTAAGTTTAGGGCTAGGGTATGTGGTTAAGGTTAGGATTTGGGGTTGGGGTCAGGGTTAAGGTTAGGATTTGGGGTTGGGGCCAGGGTTAAGGTCAGAACTGGGAGGCAGGGTCTATGGTTAAGGTTAGGGCTGGGGACAGTGTGCTTTGTGGTTGAATGGTCAGGGGGTTCAAGCTCCAGATCCACCTCACCTCTAATTCAGTCCCGCGGGGGCCTTTGTGCAGAGTGTGCAGATCCATTTCCACTCTGCCCTGTGTCTTTCTCTCGCACTACAGTGCGTGTTGGCCTCGAAGCCCGCCACGCTTAGGCTGTGTAGGCCATGTTCCCCAAAATGCTGTATTAGTGTTGTGGTCCTCGTGCCCCACATTATACTGTACACATGCTGTTTTACCCTTACGTCCAGTTGATGTCCCGTCTCCCCCACATATCTTTTTCTGCATCAATGGCAGGTGATTAGGTAAACAAGGTTGCTCGTGGACAAGGTCATGGACCCTTGAATTGGCGCCCCCCCCTCCCTGGTGTGTAAAGAATGTTAGCAGCCTAAGGTATTTTTGTTGTTCTTGTATTGGAGCATCGGGTCTGCTGTTGAATTTGGCTCGGACGATCCTTAAGTTTTTTTTTTCTTTTGTATGCCGAAATGATTCTACATTTCTGTAACGATGGGTATTGTTCTGCAATTTTCATAAAATTATTCTTTAGGTTTCTGTTGTTTGTTACATTCTGAGTACAATGAATGAGCGGGATGATGTTCTCGAAGTCTGGCCTTCCTGTAGTGCTTTTAGGGTCTGTGAATTTATGTGGCCCAGGAACCTCTTGCTGTATCCCCTGGGTTTAAGTTCCTGAAAGAGAATGTTGGTGGCTTCATCAAAGTGTTTTTTTCTCTGGACAGATTCTGCAGAATCTGATCAGTTGGGATTAAATAGTCCTTTAAATGTGTGTTTCGGGTGGTGGCTGGTTTTGTGTAAGAGGCAGTGTTTCTCTGTTTTTTTAAAAAAAAAACTTTGGTTTTAAGTGTCTTGTGTCCCTCCTTTGGTTCACTGCAGTAAACTGGGATGTCCAGGAGGGTTACTTCCTGTTTGTTTTATTGTGGCTATTTGTGTGTGACTGGCTCCCATTTCTCATTTTAAGAAAGTTTATTAATATTCAGTTTTCTGAAGCTGTGATAGAAGTTGAATTTGATTGTGAGGGTCCAAACCTGCTGCCTTATACTCAGAGAGATCAGCATACTGTGTTTTATGTCCATAAGTAACACGTATTTACTGTGTGAGGCAAGAGTTATTCCTGATGTGAGCTTCTCAGTTTGAGAAGGTTTATTAATATTTAGTATCTTGAAGCTGTGATAAAAGTTTAATATGATTGTGAAGATTCAAAACTTGCTGCCTTATGCTGAGAGACAGAGAGAGTGTATTGTGTTTTATGTCCATAATTACCGCATATGTGCGGTGCGAGGTGCTTATCTTACCTGCTGTGTGTGTCCCGTTTTGAGAGTTTTTAATATTATATCTTCTGAATCTTTGAAATAAGTTGAATATGATTGTTTAGGTTTAAAACTTTCACCTTATACTCAGAGAGATCGATACACTGTGTTTTATGTCCATAATTACCGCATATGTGTGGTGCGAGGTGCTTATATTACCTGCTGTATGCTTCCTGTTTTGAGATAGTTTGTTAATATTATATATTATCTTCTGAAGCTTTGAAATAAGTTGAATATGATTGTTTAGGTTTAAAACTTCCCTCTTATACTCAGAGAAATAGATACACTGTGTTTTATGTCCAAAATTACCACATATGTGCGGTGTGGGGTGCGAGGTGCTTATCTTACCTGCTGTGTGCTACCCATTTTGAGAAGGTTTGTTAATATTAAATATTATTTTTAAAGCTTTGAAATAAGTTGAATATAATTGTCTAGGTTTAAATGTTCCACCTTGTACTCAGGGAGATTGAAATACTGTGTTTTATGTCCATTAGTATCACGTATTTGCGGTGCGAGGCACGTCGCTTACATGCTGTGCGGTTCCCTTGTTCAGAAGCTTTGTTAATATTAAGTCTTCTGAAGCTGTAATAGAAAGTTGAATATTATTGTGAAGGTCCAAACCTGCTGCCTTATACTTTGACGAGTTTGGTGTACTAGACTGTATGTTAATCGTTACCTAATATTTGCCTTCTAAAAAGATATCGAAATCACCTTCTATTACCAAATGCCTATCCATTACACGGTAAGGGACCAATTCCTCTAACAGAGCTATGCGGGACCTGACCTCCACTGGAGGGTAGACACACAGTACTACAATATGCTGACCTTTCCACGTAACGTCCAACCCCAAAACCTGGCCAGGATTAACAATAAAAGGCCTTACCTTGTCATAAGTATGGTCCCCAAAAAGTATCCCCACTTCTGTAGAGTGGATGCCACCTAAGCTCTAGTAGAACTCACCCTTCCTCCACTCCCAAGAGAAAGAAGTCATGTCCCGCTGGTCCCGGAGGTGAAAAATTATTAAACAAATCAGTCCTTCTGACAGAATTTTTAAAACCCCTAACTTTAGGACTTTAAATTTTAATTTCAGCCATTGGGTTATGACATTAAAAGATTAAAACCACTAAAATAATTTTTAAAAAAATTTTAATCGGCCATCAAAAACGCCCCTCCCAGGAGAGATTAGCCTTGGGCACACTGCTAATAGTCATCTTACTGTTGTCTACGTAAGTTTCCGGTACTTATGGACATAATCCACACTACACCAATCTCTCTGAGTATAAGGCGGCAGGTTTAAACCTACACAATCATATTGAACTTTTATCACAGCTTCAAAAGATTTAATATTAACAAACCTTTTCAACAGGGGAACAACACAGCAGTTAAGCGACATGCTTCACACCACAAATATGTGGTACATAGTGAAATAACACACAGCTTACCGATCTTTCTGAATACATGGCAGCAGGTTTGGATCTTCACAATGGAATTCAACTTCTATCACAGCTTCATGAGATTTTAATATTAACAAACCTTCTCAACAGGGGAACCACACAGCATGTAAGAGACACGCCTAACACCGCAAATATTAGGTAATGATTAATATTAAATTCTAGTACACCAAACTCCCTAAGTATAAGGCAGCAATATCTTTATTATTAATATCAATATCTTTTTCGAAGGTAAAGGCGATGCCAGTGTTAAACATTTCAAGCATTTTTCTGCAGTTTTAGATCGAGGCAGGCACTCTCCTCAAGTATAGGCTATAAGCCCCCGTTGAAGAGGAGTGGGATTCAGGCTCAGCTGAGCCTCAAGGACAGCACCTGGGCCAGGATCTAATCCAAGGGGTTCGACCACCATCTGCAGGACTTGAAATGGCGCTGCCTTTTGGGTAAGTTGCCGTTCAAGGATCCACTGTACAGGCACCATCTGTCCAGCCACCCACACTGTCAGAGGACCTGTTGTGGCAAGAGGGAAACCATCGTTCACACTTTTTGGGACTGCGGGCAGGTGAGGGAGGTCTGGCTCTTGTTAAGTTGCCTGTGCAGAAAGTTTGAACTGTAGATGGTGTTGACGTACGACAAAGTGTTGAAGGGATGGAACCCTGGCATTCAGAAGGCCGAGGAGGCCATTGTGGAGGGTCATATCTGCTACTATATAGTCTTAAAGATTGCTTTACTTTTTTTTATAATTACTGTGTACTTGCAGTGTGCTGTGCCTGCGTGAAATCTGCTGTGTGGTTTTCATTTTGAGGTGCTTTGCATCTGGACCTAGGCCTTGCATTGTTTAGGTGCAATTGGTTTTTACCAAAAAAAATATTATTGTAGGTCCGCTATGCTGTTCAGTTTGCTTTTTAGCATATGTTAGTTAGGGTGCCAGTACCCCATTCATTTCCAATGGGATGAAACAGCATGCCAAGCTAATATTAAGCTAATTTGAAAAATATTAGTACAAAATCAGCGGATGGGTGTTTCAGTTCTGGGGCCTCCTAGACGACCTCTATGGAGTGGCATGGTCTGTCTGAGGTGAAGTCAAAGTTCACAAACTCATGTTTTGACTCAGTCTAAAGTTTTGGCAACCGCTCACCAGGTGTCATCATGAGAACTTTTTTTATTGACTTGAATGGAGGCCGGAAGAGCAGCCAAGTTTGATATTTTTTAAAAAATGTCTAGGACAAGGGGTATTTTCAGGCCGATTTTATCAAATAAAGCATTGCTCAGATAAGGGGCGCAGTTCCAAAAAATGTCCGGCATATGAAGCTCCATGTTTACTGGTGGGACTGGGTAACATCCGGGGCTGCTGGTAGTTTGGAGAGGGGTGGGGCTAGTGGTCCCTCCGGCACACCGTAGTTTTAGTCTGCTCAGGCATCGGATTGGTGAACGACCTAAGTGTGTTTGGGAGCAGACAGAAACATATAGGAAAGGAGCTCATGCAAAAACAGCTTCTTTTGTGTTTTGCAATTGTAAAGAAACTATTTTTTGTAACTGTTTGTGAGGGTTTGAAAAGGAGCAATGGTAAAGAGCTTTTTTTGCAAAGGGTGAGTGAGCTCGCGTTCCTAGCAGAAAAATTTCAAAGTGCGTTTGTGAGCAGGCTGGAAAGAGACAAGCCATTCCTTTGGTCTTTTGCAAGCACAGTGTTTGGATGTGTGAGAGGAAAATTTGTTTAAGACTCAGTGTAGTTGATTGACATGGACATTTTGGGGTTGAGATTTGAGGTGTCTGACACTCTCTGGTCATTGGAATTGTGGTCACTGTGGGTTGTGGTGTGCCACTTTGGTGAGAAAGGGGGAGGGGGAGGTGAATGGCTCCCGAGCCCTAGGTGCACAGCAGGGCCTGCACCAAAAGGGGAAATGATAATGTCCTGACAGAGTGCCCTGACATGAAAGTGTTTGTGAAGGAGCTGTGAAGCTCTGTTTCCTTATGGGAGGTGGATTAGAGGATAGGTGTGAAAGGAGGAAAGGTAGGAAGTCAACAAGTACAAAGGGAAGTTAGGTGTCACACATATGTCAGTACTAGAACTAGGCAGCAGAATGCGGGAACCGACCATATATGGAAACTGTTGGTATACCTGTAAACCTATAATTAATTACAAATATATAGGATAAATTGACAGATATCCTGCAGCCTGGGATATAGCATAGAACCCTAGCATACCCACCTAACGCCCTACCTATCTACCCCCCTCCTCCCCTAATACACCACCTTGTAAGCTCTTCACCGGGGTCAGCAGGTAGGCACCATCCTTCATCAGCGTTTCGCTGACTTAGGCCCACGACACCTCCGGATGGCTCAGCAGTGTGGCCTGGCGTCCCAGACCCACCCCCCTCCAAGCTTACTAGGTCAAAGGTCCTCACCTAACTATACTACCTCACCTTCCCCCATTCTAGTTGCGCTCTCCTCAACCACAGCCACTTACTACCCCTCTCAGCTACTTGTGACAATTCCTTTACCACTTCCCTTAACCTACGTCCTCTAATTCCAAATTCACTCAACAGAGCAGTAACAGTTCTTGCCACAAAGCCTCTGGCACCTACCTCTACCGGTTTAACATATGCCTGCCACCCTCGGCCACGAACCTCAGCCACTAGTTTGTCATATCTCAATCTCTTCCTCTCATACGGTACCTCCACGTCATCCTCAAACGGCACTGTCAACTCTATGAAATATACTATTCGCCTAGCCTCCGAGTACAACACCATATCCGGTCTTAATGCAGTCACCGCAATACAGCGTGGTACCTGCAATTTCCTCCCCACATCTACCTCTAGCTTCCAATCCCTTGCTCCTAACCAACTACCTACTTCAACCCTTCGCTGTGTTTTGCACTTTCCCTGGACCTCACGAACAAATGCAATTTTCCCAACCCTACCCGCAGCCGGCATAGAGTTAACATCCAGCCCCTTCCTCTCAATCACCGCCACCAAAGAACGCAGCACCTGATTCTGTCTCCATGTGTACCGCCCTTGAAGATTGATAAAAGGAGGAGGAGGAGATGTAATTAGTGGAAGCAAAATGTGTTAAATCAATTTAAAAATGCATGTTGTATTAAAGTGTTAAAGAAAATCAACAAAAATGCATTCCAGTCTGTGATGAAAGCCATGTTTAAAATTATGAGGAGAAGAAAAGAGACAGTCATGTCAGCGTTAAAGATTATGAAGACAAAGCAGGAGGAAAGGCAGGACAGGATCAGCAAGCTGCAGGAGAAAGAAAAGATGATAAAAGAGAAGCTGCTTGCTAAGCAACTCAGGATGCAAGAGAGGCTGCTGGAGGAGAATAAAAAAACAGATGCTGCTGGAGGAGGATGTACAGAAGCAAAAAGATAAGCTGCTGGATGAAGCGATACAAAAATTACACCAGAAGCAGAAGCTGGAGGAGAATAAGAAGGTCACGGTGGTTTGGAACCTTTTCTCTACTACTTCCAGGTAAGTGCTACAGCCTTACCATTGTTGCCTATGTGAGGAACGATGCGTGCAAATGTTTTCTTTACAGGATGGGCCCACGCAGACAGTCACAGTGGTCACGTGCGGCTCCACTTTGGTCAGGAAGAGCAGCCCATCTATAGCACTTCTTCCCAAACAGAGTCTGTCTCTGGTAAGCGTAAGCCATGCATACTGTTTGTGAAAAAGAAAGGTTAAAGTCCCAGGGCAGTTTCTGAGATGGTTTACCCTATACTGTACTCAGGAGAAGGCTACAATATCCGGACAACTTCCAGACGCTCTTCCTGGAGGCCTTCAAAGAGGACATAAAGGCAGAAACAATAACAGTGCAACGCATCAATGTGGTGACACAAATCCCAGCACTGCTGTCGATATGTGTCGAATTGAACCTGAGCATAGAAAATATCTGAACCTGTGCAAGAATGGAAATAACAATGCAGAAATAAAGCACAGAAGTAGTCTGTGTGTGTCATCATTTATTAAGTATCAGAACATATTGTACAGTGAACACTTTAAAACCTTAATAAAGGACACACAGGCAAGAAAATGCTGCGCACTACAATAAAACACTATTTATAAATAAATAAAATGTGAACAGTCTCAAATGTAAGAGTATAAAAATGAACTTTTAAGACAGTAACGTGCAAAGTTAAAAACCACTAAGTTGGGCCTTCAAATGCAACATGTGCAAATATTTTTAAAGTGTTAAAAGCAAAACCTTCATAAAAGACATTACCCAAACAGGGTTTAATCCTCTGTGCTGTTGCTCCTGTCTTTGTTGTTGTCGTCTTTGTTGCCGCCATTGCTGGAGCCATTGTCCTTGTCCCTGCTCACGCCGGCCCTTGTCATCATCAGACTCTTCCAAGGAGTCTTCTGAGACCTCAGCCTCCTGCAACTGAGCCCACGCCTCTGGGTCTTTATTTTTCTCCTGCAGGTGATCCGCAATATAGCCCAGCAGCACGTCCCGCCTTCTGTGGAGTTCTTTAACTGTCACTTCCAAAGAATAGAACTTCTTGGCCACAGTCAGCGTGTGGCACATGGCTTTGGCCACTCAAACACGAGACGGTTTGAACGAAAAAAGAAGCGCAACAGGGAAAACAAAGGAAGTCCTGATTCCAGTGATGGTGGCATGCCCTTTGAGGCCTTTGTGGTTCCACATCTTGCTGATGAAAATGCTGATGTTGTACATAGGCCCTCCCAAAGAGTAAAAAAGGAAGGTCTTTGGCTCTTGGTCTGCCCCTGGCAGGGTTGTGCGTGCCTTTCTGAAGAGCTGAAACCATTTCAGCTCTTTTTTGTTCAGCGGGATCCTCGCATTTCCACTGTTAGTTGTGTCCTTGTGCTAGTCCACCTGGTGGGGGGGGGGCAAAGGTCAAGAAAGAACACGTACAAAAAGAGATGCACCGAGAAATAAACTGCATTTCCACTTATGCTGACCACGTAGTGCTGGCCGTTGCGTTCCACGTCGTCAAAGTCCTCCGGCCAGAGGTGCAGCGCCACACCTTTGCGGTGGCCCGTGGTGCAAAATACGTACCCGATGAGCAGGGCCACACATTTCTCTAGCAGCATGCAGTCTTCGGACTGCCTCACCAGTTCCAGAAGAAGCATCCTGACGTTTTTCTCTGCATAAATGAGGTAAGTCCAAATATTGTCCATATCCAGAAGGTTTTGTGCAAGAGAACTGAAAGGGACAGTCCTTACGGTATGTCTTATTACCGTTTTGTATTATTATTACAACGTTACCGATCATATAGCAGAGGCTAGTGAAGACTAACTGGATTTCTTCTTTCGCTGTTGCTGACACTGCAACTTGATGCTGGCTCTCAGGCTTTTTTGGTGCCTCCTCGGCAACGAGATGACACAGTTTTTTTTTGCTGCTTTGTCATCCTCACGTCCGCCCCCTCCGGCCTTTCTCACGTATTCGACGAACAAAAGTTTGTCGGCAACGTAGTGCTTGATTGTGAAGGCTGTCAGTTTGATTTTCTGGAGGGAGGACGCAACTGAAAGCAGAAACACACAATTGCAGCACTTGCACCACTGACAAGACAGCAGCATAGCCCCACAGATTCTCAGGTTGAGGCCCACTTACTCACTGATGCGCTGCTCGTTTGTCAAAATCTGTAAATTGGCACGGACGGGCAGGTGTTTGGGCCACATGAACAGCAGAAAATGCAGGATGTGTGTCATTTTTTGCTGGATGTTGTGCGTGGTCTTCTCCGTCGGGTCTTACCCCAAAAGATACCGTTTGTAGCCTTTGAAGACTTTTTCTGGAAAAGAAGCATTAAAAGCAGAAAAAAAAGTGAGTGGCTCTGGTACAGCGACATACATTTTAAATGTTTCAAACAGCACCGTGCATTGTACCACTTACCCACAGGTTTGGAAAGCATCTTGTCCAGCAGTGACCACCTGAGCATTTGCATCCTGTCGCTTGTGGAGGTGGGCCACTGGCTCCGGGGGGGTCGCTCTGCTGTGGGAGCCTCCTGCTGGCACTGGGACTCTCCGTAGCTCCTGCACTCGTACCATCTTCCGAGCAATTGGGCTGTGGGGCCTCTAAGCAGACTGGCCCAGGAGCCTCTGTGCCAATCTCCTGAGAGGGTGCAGGTGCAGCAGTATCCAAAGAGCCCACATATTGCTCCAGTTCCCGTGATGGCTCGTAGTAGTCGTCAGGGCCAAACATTTCTACGGGGAAGTCCTAAATGCTGGCAATCCCCTTGTCTGTGGCGCATGGCTCCTCCTTGTACTCTGTCAGCGGAGTGGTTCCTGGTTCCTGGTATCTGGTGCCAGGTCACGAGCAAGGCCGATAAGGTCTTGTCCATCTCCTTGACCTTCTTGTCTGGCTCTCACAGGAAGATGGCCTGCCGTTTTACCTTCTCCACAACGGCGTTGCAGTCAACGTTTAGGCACAGACGTGTCTGTCGTTTCCTGCGCCTCCTTTAGCATTGCACCAATTGTTTAGTTTTTTGCCTTCGGGAAAAGGCATTTCACTTCATTTGCCTACGAAAAAGCAGCAAATGATTAAGTAATGAAGATACCATCGTTTGCATTACAATCAAAATCAATCTCACTTGTGTGTCAAAGTCAATTTATCCTCAAGTTTGAATTGCCTTCAGATGTATGTCCAACCTGGCAAAGAATTTACTGCCACAGCTTTAAACCTGTTGTGTGCTCCCATTTAAAGGTGGTTTGTTAAAATTACACTTCCATGCAGGGCACAACTCGAGGCTTCCAAAGTTTTGCAATGAGAGACATTTTTTGTCTGATTTCAGGTATCACTGTACTTAAAAACAATGACTGCATTTTTGAGCTGCTTTGGATGAACTGAAACACCAGGAGGTTTAAAACCACCCTGAATATCATTCTGGGGGTTGAAAGCATCACTGATGCACAGTACATCCTTTACAGGTCTTACTAAGTCTTCCAGCGGAGGGTATATTGTGTGCTACTTTCAAGAATCACTGTAAGTAAAAAGAATGACTGCGTCTTTCAGCTGCTTTGGATAAACAAAACATTAGAAGGTTAAAAACCCCACTAACCTTAACAACCACTGTCACCATCTTCACGAATGTGGAAGCATACAAAAAGTTTATAACGATTGAACAGCAAGTAAAAACACATCTCGTGTTCAAAAACACGTGTGACGCCCCGTTTTATTTTTGTGTGTGTGTGTGTGTGTGTGTGTGTGTGTGTGTGTGTGTGTGTGTGTGCGCTGTTTAGGCAGCTGCACGGCAGGGCAATTGGTTGGCAGCATGCTGTCGACTCTGGGTTGACGGATACCGACATAATCTACATGTTACCCGAATAGGCCCCGACAGCTTCGTCAGAACCGTTCGGTATCCACTAACAGGGTTACAATTCCTGAAGGGCTGTGTAGCTCCTGGGTGAGGGTCCCACTTGGTAGTCCTGTGGACGGTCCAGTCTGGGTCTTCTGCTGAATCCAAGGTGTTCGTGTGCACGATTTTTCCCCTTCTCTCAGGCTTCTCCAGGTGTGTGGGATTGCCATACCTTGTATTACTTATAGCGTGCAGGGAATGTGCGCTTGTAATGGCCCTAATCTGATTGGCCTGCTTTGCTTTCCTTTAAAGGAAGTTTTTCACAGCCTACCTGTCGAGAGGGAGCCGGGTCAGGTTTGAAACATCAACAAACAGACGTTGCTCCAAGAATTGCCAAGCCATTTGACGGGCAGTACTCATAGTGTGGGTTCTCCAGAGCTCTCCTGTACCCATTAGTATTAGATGCTGTGGGCTACAGCGTCTTAACTAATAATATGAAGTAAGTCGGTGCACGGTGCATCGAGGGTTATGTTTGAGCGGAGAAACTTGGGATGTTATTTCCAAAGTGTTTTCTGTATGAAGTCACTTTCTAAATGTTTGTGACGATTATCTCGAAAACCAGCAATGATAATAATAAACACCTACTCTTGAATGCACAGGCATTCCATTTATACAGAGGAGATTATTTTTCTGATGCCACAGGGGTGCCGGTACAGTGAGGGGTGACTTCAGCAGCCACATCAGCAGGTAGAGCTACTGTTAAGACCCTTTTTAAAGTCTGCCTAAAGGTAAAACTTATTTATTTGGTTCCATTTGCTATAAAGAGGTGTTGAGATTTTGAGTCTATTGGCATGTTGCGATTGTTATCCCTGAGGAAGGTGATTCATGCCCGTAATTCAGCAGGGGGACCCCCGAGTAGGAGATCACTTTATGGTCCTAAGTGTTGGATGCCATTAGACTGGGATTGCTGACACCAGGCTTACACCTGCCAACAGCAAGGAAGTCACAGTGGAAGCAGGACAAGCTGCAGAACCTTCAACAACATGCAGTTCTGCTCCCTGTCTTGGAATAGCACCACATAAATACACACATTCAGTAGTTTATCCATTTTTTAATGAGGACCATCTTCTCACTCTCAAACACTCTGCTAACCTGTTATCTGTTCAGAGTGCTACAGCAGAAAACTATACCAGAGAAATTATGCAAAAAAACTTTTACTGCAAGAGTTGAAGTATTTTAGATGCATGCTTCTAAAGATAACAAATAATTTTTTGAGGTATTTTAGAATAAATATTTTGTTGAAAAACAAAATGAACAGTAGAAGCTGTTCATTATAGAATCTTCAACCAACAGGTGCAAAATTACTTGCTGAAGATCAGAAGCTAATTTCTTTTTTAATATATGGATAAATATTGTGTTTGTTCACATTGCGAGTTGTAACTCACAATAATATTTGTTGTATGAAATCAGTTTACATTTATATTACATTACTGGACATTTTATACTAATTTATTCAAATTTTGTTCTGTCTCAGATGACCTAAACACAATAAACTTAACACTACATGTGTCTGCTGAACCCTCCTACTGGTTAATGTTTTTTTTTTTTTGAAAATTAAAAAAAAAAATGTCATGGAAAAATATTTTAAACACCTTCAGCCTTTTTAAGAAAATGTGAATTAAAATGCTACTAAATCATAGTTGTTTTCCTTTAGCTAAGGATGTGTTTCTGGTTTGAATACCCTATGAGTGAAACATCAGTATCAACCGAAAAGATCGGTAAATGTTTTTGTAATGGAACTTTTGTTTC